>JAJOZX010012745.1:65000-102287 GCA_023014485.1 Bathynomus jamesi | reverse complement strand
CGTAGCTCGATAAGTTAGGGGGCGCCGCTCGGCAATGCTGATACTCCTCTTGAGTTCTCGTGGGTTCGAACCCCAGTGCTGGCCAGAGTTGGGCGATTGTCTTTTCTGTATCTTACGTCGCGGCGAGGCGGCGGGTTAGCCAGGTTACTTAATTGACTAACTAAAATAGGCGTGGCTTGGCCCCTTAATTCCCACTTCCTGAGGATATGGAATACTTGGGTGTTACCTTACCTTTACCTTGATCTTTGACTTCGGCTTGGCTAATCAAAATTGTGCAGAAACAAAATTACAGTCAGAAATTACATGTAGGGAGGGGAAAGTATAACAGGGGAGGGGAAAGTATAAAAGGAGGGTAGTATAACAGAGGGGAAGTATAACAGGAAATATTTTTAATTTCTACCGAGTGGAATTTGATTGTTAACAATTAATGTTACAACCATTTATTTACAGTTTTCTTAAACAAATACGGTAATGTTTAATTTACAGTTTTCGTAGGCGACTACGATAATATTTAATTTGTGCACGTGTTGATTCCCACCCCATCAAAAAACATTGACATTTGAGTGTCTAAAATTAGCTTGAGACGAAAGCCTTTAATTCAGTCGTAAACTAATCTTCTGAGGCAGGGGTTACAATGTGAGTCGCGGAAGGTTTGACTGGGGTCGCAAGCACTCCGGGATATATTTTGTTTCTGTAAAATTTACAGAAAAAATAGCAATATTTTATATTTTATTATACCTTATCGAATAATAAATAAATAAATAATAAATTATTATTATTATTATTATTTCGCGAAATGTTTTAATGTGGAGTTTCGACCATATTTTATTTTTACTGTGTTGTTTAACTCCTTCGCAACATCTAAAACCATATGACGGAGGGAACCAACAACGTTACGTGGGATCCGAATCAGAGTCGCTACATAATCTGGACGTGGATGACGAGTCTCCCACCCAACTATTCTTCAGACCGAATGTCGCTTAACTTCGCTGATTGACGGGAAGCGATGTTACGACAATGGCGACGACATACCCCGGGGTCCCGGTGAAGGTGACATTTCTGGGCATAGGGTCTCGCCACAAAAAAGTTTGGGAGCTACTGTTCTGAAGGACCTTTCTCACATGTTACAACTTCGCAAATATTCAATCTTCTACTCCATCAATACATAAGATGGCCACGGTACTTGTGTACACTGTCGCCGCGAAATTGCAGCGAGACAACTTCTCATACCTTACAAATTTGCCCCTCAAATGATACGAGGGGTTCGAATTGGAGGCATCTGATTGAATTTTCAAGTAACATCAAACATTCGTTGAGAATTTCCAAAAAATCTGGTTTTGTAATTGTCTGGTTCTGGAAAGCTCTATTTGCCCGAAGAAGAAGAGGAGCGTGAAGCTCGTAAAGAGTCAGTCCTGGAAGGAAGCGATGGTAAAAAAAAATTGCATTCATTCAAAGTTTATATGCAAAGTATTTTAGAAAAGGAGAAAAGCAATGCTTAGGAAAAAAGGTAACCAGCTAGGAAGCTTTCCCCATGATGATGGGGTGAGTTTGCCCCAGGGGTCATCTTTTACCCGAGTAATGACAGGGTAAGGGGTGAACTCAACTCAACCAGGAGCGAACCAGAACCTCAACACTCAGAGTCCGCCACGGTAACCATTGAGTCACCGGTCACCCTAATATGTAGAAACCTTTATTTATACGTGAAGATTATTTACAAATTTGGTTTTATATAAATTAATTCCATAATGGACCATCTTTCTACTCTTAATGACTCGTTCGCGTGAGGCGACTTATTGACACAACATTTGGTTCTATTTTAAAGGAAAAAAACAGTGGAGTGCCATAACTTCTCAACTGGCAGTGCATCCCATCTGAGGGGAAAATATAAACTGATTCCAAAAGTATATAAACAATATATTTATAAACAGGTTTTTCAAAGGAAAAGATTTATATATTATAGAAATTTTTACAACAAATTTTCGGAGTTCTTTGACAAGTCGTCAAACTGTAAAAAAGCAAATCAATTATGGAAAAAATCTGTAACTTGCCTCTCAATCTCGATATCCCGGGATCTAGTCTATCAATGACAGGCAGAAGATCGCGACAGCAGTCTATTTTGCGTTGCATTTGAGTTGGAGAAAGATCGCCAATCAAAAAGCCTTTGACTCTTCCGTATATCTATAATACAACAAATGGGAGGCATTATTATACGATTTATAGCCCTGATATCAATAAAATTTGGCTAAATTACATTTGTGGACCACAATTGTCTTGAAATTTAGCTTCGTTTTTCTTAATAAGTGTAAAATACTTTCAATATGTATACATTTTCTTATTAATTGAAAACTAGAATTACTTCGGAACATCATTGTCCCTCCCCCCCCCCACCTCATTTTTAATGCTAAACACATTGTCATTAGATTGCACAAGACTTCTGTAAATGTTTGACCATGTGTATGAAGTTTCATCAGTTTACGCTGAGTGGTTCGAAAATTATGGCGCGGAGTTCCATTTGACCTTTGACCTCTATTTGTAACCTTGACTTCTGGTTCAGGGACCTGATTCTTGCTCATGGCGCATCGTCTCGTGATGGTCCATATGTGTATGAAGTTTCATCAATTTGCGTTGAATATTTCAAAGCTCGCAATACTGTTTATCAGGGTTTATTATTATTGTACAAATCAAATCCCCACAAGTCCCCATATTTGCCAAAAAATTTATTTAAATTGACTACAGTCGGTGAACAAAACAAAAGGTATTTATGTCTTTGTATTTGGTGAAGGTACATTCACGCGCAGAAGTTGGATTCCCTTTGTTCTATCGTTATACAAAATTGTTGGGGACAAAACTTCCCAAAATATCCATACAGGAATTCACGGGTTTGTACAGAGCACACACAAACATACATTTCACTCATTTACAGTGCAGCATTTCAAAAGCGTGTAAGTTGAAATGGAGTATCCTTGTACTATATTCACACCGATTTAGTTTATCCGGGAGAAAGCGGGTAAACCTGAAAATGTTGACTTTTCCTGACTGCTTATGCGACTATGAATGACGGGTTCAAAATGAGGCAAACGGGATCAAGTCATCCGGATTTTTCTCATTCTCGAGGATAATCAGGATAAGTAGGAACACTGTATTATCGTTACCAATCTCTACGTACACCGAATAAACTAAATTAATGTTTGTCTCCAAGACGGTAAAAAATTACTCCATTTTATGTAAGAATTCTGTAAGACAACACGAAAAACACAACACACAAAACTTTAAAAACAATTAGAATCTGACGGAGGCTAGTCACCTGCCCTAAGCTGTGCTTAATGCCGATCAAGTGATAATGATTTGGATGTAGAATTCCTTGATACTTCTGGAAAATCATCTCCAATTCCGTGGGATTGTTTTCATCAGCATTCTGAAGCTCCGTATAAATAAGGTTGGTCAGTCGGTTGACAATTCCGCAACGAACCTGAAAAAAAAATGTGGAGTTCTATGATATGCATGAAAAGGGTCTGCCACAACCGAGGAGACGTGAAAGGTAGTGGAGGATGTTATGAAGAGGAAGAGAGAAATCAGTATGAAATGCTATCATAACATTTACATGATCAGCATTCTCGAAAGAAACGAGCTTTATTTCCCATTAAAGTAGAACGTGAAAACATATGTTTGGAGTTTAAAATAAATTTATATTCTCCCAACAGAGCAAAGACTAAAACGATGAAATCAGTGTATTCAAACTGATTAAAGGGTTGTGGTTGTATTAGGAAAAACCACTTCCATTGAAATTATAGGATATTATATTACATCGCATCTATAAATTTTCCCATTAAAATTACGGAAGGCAGAGTGCCAGGCAGTAATTTCCTCGCACAGTATGTATAATTGGATATAAATATGATAGTGCCACAATTCTATATAATATATAAAACCAATTAAAATTGTAGTAATCTAAAAAATTATCAGCCACTGGGTTAGGGAGTGAACTTAGAACGTGATGGTGCCGGGTTCGACTTCCGCCGATGCTGCCTCGGAGGATGAGTTAGGCTGCCCACTTACTCTACTAATACTTTGGACTCTTCACGAACCTAACCGCTTCTGCGTGGGAAAACAAGAGTTTTAACCCTAGGTAGTATAGATCCAATTTTATTACCATTCAAAACAAGTAGTGTTGGGGTACATGGTACCCCACCTATACTGTCTAGGGTTAAATATTACCTAATTAAAGGTTTAATATTGATATAAATTTGGTAGGAATTTTCCTACGATTCTATCTCATCAACTCGTTGGTAAACATGCCACTAATTTCCACACAGAAAGTTTTTTTTTTACGCAGTATCTTATTACATACTTCAAAACCACATTTATCGCACACAAAATCCGGCATATTCTCTGGATGAAAGGGATTCCTAGGGAAAATATTGCCCCCGCACCGACTTTTGGAGCATCGCAGAGCACTGAAATATGTTCCGAGTTCCGTTGGATCCTTACAACGGTCGCAAGCACAGTCGAAGAATTTGCCGTACTTCAAATGTTTCCTCCTTTCTATCGTACCAGACAAGAGGTGAGTGTAGGTTCCTGACGCAAAACGACAAAACAAACCATAAACAGAACAGATTGTAAGATGAACGACAGAGTGACAAACTGCTGTACTAACCAATCAATTAGAATTTGGGATTTGCCATACAGAGAACAATAGTAGATACGTTACTCCACTGAATAGTTGCACAAATCCCCCCCCCACAAAAAATGAAGTTTCTTAAAAAAAAATTTAAATGATTAATTTTTAGTAATTTTATTCTTGTTTGAAAAACTTGTTACCGTACACAGTTTTCGGCGAATTTCTTTCCTCTCCCAATTGTACACCCCATAACCAGAACTATATTTGTTAAAAATCCTCTTGCAGAAAGAGAGAATGCAAAAATAAATCAAATGATTTGTTTTATTACTAAATATGGATGTGTTGTGATTTGTGCTAGCAGAATATTTTGTTTAGATTACATATAATTCTCGTATACGTCAGTAATAATGAGGTTTTCTTGATGTGTGGTATACCAACTCAAATAACTTCCCTTACTTACCGGTGATTTGGTGTCCTTTGTAAATATTCCTCGAAGCAACTACGAGCATCATGAGGTCATCCATCATTGTGTGGTGGGTGTTAGAGGAACAATCGTGACTCATCATAGCGCACAAAGGATAAACGCCTCTAATTCTGATCTCATCCTTCGTATCTAAATCGAAAGACCTATCATTAACAATAAGCGGTTATTGATTCTTTTAAGAAAACTGTAAAACACGTCTCTAATTTCTTCTCTGTAGTCCGGAGTGGTGCAAGTAAATTTTATTTCTTACTGGCACGGTGCCTAAACTGTCTCACCTAAACTCATCCCCCTTTCTCACGACCACCCCCCAACAGTTTCCACCCTTTTCATTTAAATGAATAGATCCAGCCTTAAGTTGGTAGAAGACCATTTTAATAACATTTAATAATATTTAATAATACTAATGATACTAATAATACTTAATAATATTTAATAATACGGATAATACTTAAAATACTAATACTTAATATACTTATAACATTTCTTTCCTCTCCGACGTAACGGACCGTACCGGCCTATTTTCATCACTGGACTAATCCGTACACTTCAACACCGATAAAATGTTAGTGATAATATTGAAAACACTAACAGCAGAGTAATCTAGTAAAGGTTAAATAATGATCTAAACTTTTCAAATGACGGTACTGACGATACTAAATACATACATCCCCAGAGAAAAAATTTTATTTCTCTTCACGGAAACATTACTTCTACCGATATTTATTAAATGAAATCTTAAGAAATGGAAGGTAAAAAGAAAAAAAACATCTTGCCTGGAATATTAGACCGTACTTCGTGGCAGTTGACATCGAGAATTCCAGTCATTCTGTGAATGAGTTCATCTCCCATCTTAATTTTTACTTTCTCTCTCAAGAAATCACACACGTTTTTCTGAAATAAATGTACAACAATACGTTGAATTTGAACAACACTGACAACACTGATACTTCTTTGATCAAAATGGTTGCGTTGACTGTAACGAAAGTTAAATCATACATAATGAATGTATAATGATTGTAGTTGGTGGTTAAGTTGACGTGTAGGCCGTAACTGAGCTGCAAAACCAATTTAAGCCCATGGTTCTGTAAGTCGGTGAATGAACTCGGAATGAGGAAGTCTCCGATTCGATCTTCGCCTTCGTCGGCGCCGCTGCAGCGGTTTGAGTTGAATTGGCTACCCATGTGGAAAATTAAGCAGCCTAAAAGGGGTTATCTTTACAGCTACCCGCGCAGGCCCGTAGCCAAGGGGGGGCCAAAGCCCCGCCTGGAAAATAATGCCCCCCCCCCTGGGAAAACCAACCGCAACGGCGTTCCATGCTACAAAAACGCCAAAGCCAACTTGTTTTACTTGCCTTTGAAAATACGAGAACGAAGCAAATAGATATGTTTGAATTCCTAAAGAATTTCGCTAAAAAAACTCGCCGCATACATTTATTCTAAAATTAAAAAAACTTACAAAGACATTTACACTAGATTTAGACTAAATATTGTATTCTATAACCCAATATGCCTATCTATATGTATCGGTTTGATAATTTTTTTATTTAGCCTACGGTGTTTTACTTGTTATAGTTTTGAATGTAATTTTCTGCAGTATATTTCGATATCCACAAAAATGACTAAATTTTTTCATTTTCCCCCGTCAATTTCTCCGCCCCTCCTACTGATTTGGTCTGGCTACGGCCCTGTACCCGCGTCCACCCTTACCTCAGGTTCGAAAAGGTATTGTTTAAATTAAACTTAAGGCTCACAAAAATTGGACGCTGTTAATTGTTTAAGCATATTCACTTAAAGGAAATAATCCTTAAGGAAAGCTTAACTCTTTATGTGATAGATTTAACTTTGTTTAGTTTAGACTAAGTTGGATACATTTAAATTTTTAATTTAAATTGATAATTGATAAATATGTTAGTCTTTAACAAGCCTAACTATAAAGTATCGATTTAGGTTGCAACGTTTGTAAATGGTTGTTCCACAGTATATATCGCTAGTCAAATTAAGCTCGTGAATCGCAATTAACTAGTTTCAAGCTGATAACCCCAGTCAACCTGTCGGAGGTTCAATTTGACGATCGTTAATGAAATTCCAAACCAATTTAAATAGCTAGCCCTGGATGGTTCTCCTCGTGTAAGACAATCCACAATGGCGTTCTCAAACACCCAGGTATAAACATATACATGTGCGCTACAACGAGTAGAAATTAGAGTGAGGCGTGAAGCTTAGCCTCCATATACGAGTACAAGTGAATCAGAAAAAAGATATGATAAAGGTTCCACTATCTGAGAATAAAGAGCTTAAAAGGAATTCTAAATCTTAAAAGAATTCGACTTATTAGAATCATTAGTGAATGATGTTAAATCTTGACATTTTATTATAAAGCGAAGTTAATTGAAATGATAACCGGCTAAATTTACGGAGTCAAAACCGATACATATTACTCGTACAAGAGCTTCGAACGAACTAAGATGGCGACTCAAGCTCCTTTCGCCGGCAACAAAGCGCGCCAAAAGAGAAGTATAACATTGCCGCCCAGAATTTCCAGATGTTGGAACCCACTGTCTAAATATTTTAGACATACTCCAGGCCAACGGAAAAAAAAGACAAAATCAATCATTAATTGTTAGAAAATCTAGAAGAGGAAGAACCATTGTTGTCCCAAGGCGATATGATGACTAAGCTGATTGATGCAGCATTGCTTGTACATATTAAGTTAAGGTGTATATATATCCATCTCATAATTGTAAGGTTAGTGAAAAATTCACTAAATTTAGAGCTAGCATTTTTGGGCTCTTGTGGCATCAGTGTTTGGGACTCTGGTGGCATCATTTTGGGGCGCTGCGCGTCCTTTCTACTCGTTTGTGGGATGTCGTACGTAAAGGGTGTGGTCTGATAGAGAGCTCTCTTGCAATTCAGTTTGGTTGTTTAGATACAAGATTGTTGCATCGTGCAATAGTCCAGGTTGCGTTGTTGTTGCAAGGTTGAGAAAGAAGACCATAAATAGTACCCCTTTTGTTTTTATATTAAATTCATGTAACTAAGGTCTAAGGTAGGCCCGCATCGAGTCAGCAACCCTGAGGTAGGACCTAATAGGATCTCAAATCCGTAAGTTTTAATTTTAGCTTAACTTGGGCTGTAGGTAGAACTGGCCCTTTAGAATTTGGCCGTTCACGGCTCAGCTGGGATTTTGAACCCAACAAATAAATAAAATAACATGGTCCTTCGAACCGGATTCTACCCCAAGACTGAGTCAGTGACTATTTTTCGGCAAAATTCTGATTGTGCAAATTGTAGCCCAAGTTAGGCCTAGACGGGTTGAGTATTATTGAGTTAAGGTCCCAGGGTAGAAAGTTTGGTCGCCCAATTGCGAAACTTGGCCAGTCGTCTGTCGTTGTTTTTGGCCTACATTTTACCGGTTTGGTTAATTTTCGGTTATTATTGAATTAAGGTCCCAGGGTAGAAAGTTTGGTCGCCCAATTGCGAAACTTGGCCAGTCGTCTGTCGTCGTTTTTGGCCTACATTTTACCGGTACAAATTTATAAAAAGGAGAAGCGCCTACAAAGGTCTAATTACAAAGGTCATTGCCACTATAGATTCTGCCATAGAGGAAGAGGATTTACGCTTAGTGACTGCGCAGCTTTCCATATTAGAAACTAAAAAGGTTGCTCTAAGTGAGGTAAATGTTAAAATTGAGGCTCTTATAGAAGAGGATGAAATAGAAAATAACATAATTTACTTTGAAGAGATTATTGATGATATAATTAAAGTAGGCCTCCGAGCAAAAGAGTTTAGCAGCTCAGTACAGTTAGAGACCAGGTCTAATAATGAAACACAACACTCAACAAATGATGTTTGTGAAGTTAAGGTTAACAGATCTGTAGTTCAATTACCGAGGCTTGTACTCAAACCATTTTCTGGGAGTATTCAGGAATGGCAAGGATGGGCAGACAGTTTTCAATCAGCAGTTCATTCTAGTCAAGTGTTAAGTGCCGTGGAGAAGTTTAATTATTTGCAGTCCCTCTTGGAAGGGGAGGTAGCAAAGACTATAGCAGGATTAGCATTAACAGAGGCTAATTATAATGTGGCTTGGGATATATTAAAGAAACGGTTTGGTAAGCCAGAGATCTTAATTAAAAGCCACCTCCGTGCACTTTTAGCTATACCTCCTGTTAATAATCCTAATAGTGTCAAGGAGTTACGGCAGTTATATGATGAATTTGAAATTAGAACTAGGTCCCTGGATAACTTGGGTGTAGGAATGGAAAGGTATGGTATAATGTTGGTTCCTACACTGGTCTAAATTGCCTAGCTCAATTTTGCTTGAATTAAGTAGGGGACACTCTACAGAACATGTGTACATCCCCCTTCAGCAGATGTTGTCTTTTAGGCACAGAATTAGCAAGACGAGAGGGAATTGAGTTTGCACAGTGGGATGGTAAACAAGGGGACAAAGGCAGGCACAGCACCAAAGTTTCCACAAAAAGGAATAACCCAGGTACAGTGTCAGCTCTACATGCATCCTCTGAGAATAAATTAAAGGGAATCAAGGAATGCATATTTTGCGAAGGCAACCACAAGTCATATAAATGTGGCTGAGGCATTACCCTTTGAGGAGAGAAAGGACAGGGTAACTAAGTCCACAGCATGTTTTAAATGTTTTTTGAAAGGTCACAGAGCAAGGTTTTGTAAGTTTAAAATTTTGTGCAAAAAATGTCATGGTAGGCATCAGCCATTATTGTGTGAACACACTCCTAGTAGGCCTACCCCAGAAGTAGAGACATCAGTGGCACATGCCACTGCTATGCAAGGAGTAAAAGTAAAGGGGGATTATTGCAAACAACTGCAGCCTTATTAATTGGGAATGAGGGAGGAGCTACTGTAAGAGTGTTGTTTGATAGTGGTAGCCAGTGTAGTTTTATTAAGACCAGAATTTCCAGAAAATTGAAGTTTAAAGAACTTGAGGGAAAATTTAAGAATTTCTGGGTTTGGGGGTTCCGTTCAAAACCGAACCAAATTTAAGAAGGTAGAAGTTCTGGTTAAAGGGTTGTTACCGCAAAGTCCCACTATCAAGGTCCAAGCTGTAGAGATTGAGGAACTTTGTGCTCCAGTCACTACTTGTTTAGATATGGCATGTGTCCAAGAATTGCAAGTTAAAGGAATTAATTTGGGCAATAATAAGTTTGAAGGAACAGAAGATATTAGTCTTTTGATTGGAGCTGACTATTAGTGGGACTTCATCACTGGTAATATTGTCCGCACATCTCAAGGCCCGGTAGCTATTGAAAGTAAGCTAGGCTGGATGCTACATGGTAGTTATTGCAATGAAATGGAAGTTAAGGCTCTTTTTGTTAAGATTGAGGAGAACAGCCATGGTCTGGAAAGGCATTTGAAAGCGTTTTGGGAACTTGAATCTATTGGCATAAAGGACAAACAGGCAAGTACAGTGAACAATGATGTTTTAGAGCAATTTGAAAAAGGGATTGGGTTTAGAGATGGTTGCTATGAAGTTGGCCTACCATGGAAGGATTCTTGCAAACCCGGTTCAAACCTTCAGCTAGCTAATCGGAGGTTGGAGACTTCATTGTACAGGCAAAGAAAAAATGAGTTGTTAATTGAATACAATGAGGCTATCCTAAGTTATGTAAGGGAGGGCTATGCTGAAAGGGTGCAAGGTGAGCTGGTGAGCCAGGAGGCACATTATCTGCCACACCATGCAGTGGTACGGCGAGACAAAACTACCACCAAACTGAGGGTAGTTTTTGATGGCTCAGCCAAGGACAAAGGTGGTGTGTCCTTGAATGACTGTTTGGATGCTGGGCCAAATTTAAATGCAGATTTATTTTCCTTGTTACTGAGATTCAGGTTTGGTAGAGTAGCATTGACTGCAGATGTGAAGCAAGCCTTTTTGCGGATAAAGTTAAAACCAGAGGACAGAGATGCAGTAAGGTATATGTGGGTGGATACGAAAGACTTGTTGGAAAATGAACCTAAGGTTCAAGCATATAGAATGAAGTCAGTGTTGTTTGGCCTCAGCTCTAGTCTATTTCTGTTGGCAGCTACTATGCAGTACCATTTTAAGAAATATTCTGAAGTCTATCCTAACACTATTGAACACATAAGGAAAAATTTTTATGTTGATGATTTGCTGTGTTCCGTGGATAATACAGAAATGGCTAAACAGATATTCATGGAGGCTAGAGCTATAATGAGGGAGGCTGGCATGGAGCTTAGAAAATGGCAGACCAATCATTCGCAATTACAAGAGTTTATGAGTCATTCCTGTGTAGTACCTGATGCAGCAGAAAGTATTGAGGATTCTGGTATTAAGGAGTTCTGGGCAATAGACGCAAAGGTGCTAGGCATTGTTTGGCAGCAAGATGATGATTTGTTTACCTTCAATGGGAAATTTTAGTAGAGCTGGCTGAGAATGAGACAAGGTGGACAAAACGTACAGCTCTTAGTTTGGCTTCAAAGGTCTTTGATCCTCTTGGATTCCTGGCTCCATTTGTGATAAAGTCAAAAATTTGGTTTCAGAGCCTCTGGGAAATTGGACTTGGTTGGGACCAAGAGTTATCTGATCATATGGTGGTAAGGTGGAAATATTGGTTCAAAGAATTGGCACATCTTGGAGACATTGAAATCCCAAGATGGTACTTTGGAGAGTTGAACAATAGTCCAGACAATTTGGAGCTGCACATCTTTTGTGATGCAAGTGAGGAAGCCTATGCAACTTGTATTTATATAAGAGGCGCATTGCAAGAGGAAGTAAGTTGCAGGTTGGTTGCTGCAAAGAGCAGAGTAGCACCTTTGAAAAGGCTTTCTGTTCCAAGGTTGGAATTGATGGGTGCAGTTATTGCTAGTCGGCTTGCAGTTATATTGCAAAAGTCTTTGGCCCTCTCTGAAATTCCAAGCTATTATTGGACAGACTCCACTATAGTTTGGCACTGGTTAAGAAGCCAGGCAAGGAAATGGAAACCATTTGTTGCCAATAGGGTGGAGGAAATTCAAGCGCACACAGATCCCAAGCAATGGAAGCATTGTCCAGGCACCCAAAACCCCGCTGATTTACCAACACGAGGAATTTCAGTGAAAGATCTTGCACAGTCAAGTTTGTGGTGGAATGGGCCGGAGTGGCTAAAAATTGGCCTTCTAATCAGCCTATTGTAGGAGAATGCCATGCCAGGCTGAAGAAGCATGGGTGAGTGAGGTGAGAAAATGCGCTGTGAACAGTTGTCAAGTTATGCAGCAGGACCCCATATTGAGGCTTGAGGATATTAGCAGTCTGAAAAGATTGTTAAGAGTGACAGCATGGGTATATAGATTTACCAACAATATTAAGGGAGAAACAAGAAGGGAAGAAATTCTGAACAGTAATGAGATTCAGCAAGCCAGGAAATACTGGGTGGTATATATGCAGAAGGAAAAATTTGGTGAAGAGAGAATTGCTCACCAGCCATCCATTACAGGTTCTACCAACACATTCTGCGCTCAAGGGTTTGGATCAGGATTTATTGAGAGTAGGAGGTAGACTACAGTTTTCTGGGCTTCCAGAGGAGAAAAGACATCCAATTTTGCTACCTTCTGGGGGGGCACTTTGTGGGCCTTTTGATCCTGGATACTCATCATAAGCTGTTACATGCTGGAGTTAGAGAAGTGATAATAGAGATTAGACAACAATTTTGGATTCCCAAAATTAGACAAGTAGTAAAAAAGGTCTTGCATAAATGTGTGGTTTGCAAGCGTTGGAGTGCAAAGCCTTATTATGAAAAGGTGGCTCCACTTCCAAGAGAACGGTGTGTCTATACTGCCCCATTTGATGTACTGGGAGTAGACTTTGCAGGGCCAGTCTATGTGTATGAGCGAGGGGAGTCTAACAAAGGTTATATATGTCTTTTCACCTGTGCTACCACCAGAGCAATCCATTTGGAGTTGGTAAGCAACTTAAGTAGTGATGTATTTCTTTTGGCCTTTAAAAGGTTTGTGAACAGAAGGGGTTTCCCAAATAAAATCATATCGGATAATGCAAAAACCTTCAAAAAGGCTGCAAAGGAACTCCAAGAAGTTTGGTCCTTGCTAAAAGAGGAAGGATTCCAATCCTACTTTTCACACCAAGGGGTACAGTGGGAGTTTATTGTTGAGAGAGCACCATGGTGGGGAGGATTTTGGGAAAGGCTAGTGAGAAGTGTAAAGTGTCCATTAAAGAAACTTTTAGCTAATGCTCATTTGAGCAAAGAAGAATTCTGCACTGTTTTATGTGAAGTAGAAGCAATGGTGAACAGTAGGCCTATCACTTTTGTTTACAACAGTATGCAGGATGCAGAGCCATTGACACCAAAGCATTTTCTTTGTGGTAAACGATTAACATCAAGCCCCAGTGTGCCAGAAGACTTGCAGCCTATCCAGAGCACTCAAGGAGAGTTAATCAGACGGTTCAGGTACCTTGAAGAGCTACAAGATCAGTTATGGAAGAGGTGGCAGATGGAATACTTGCCAGAACTCAATTATTACCCATCAGGCAAGGTAAAGGGCTCCAATGCAAATTGTATCAAGGTGGGAGAAGTGGTAATGATTGGGGATGAAAGACCAAGGCAATGCTGGAAGCTTGGCATAATTGAAGAGTTGTTTGTTGGCAAAGACAATTTAGTTAGGTCTGCACTGGTAAAGACTTCAGGAGGAAAGTTAAAGAGACCTATACAAAAACTCTATGCTTTAGAAATCAGCAAAAACACAGATAGTCAAGATGAAACATTTGAGTTACAGCCTCATGGAGGCTTGGCTAACCTTGCAGAAGGTTACGACAACAATGCCTCTTCGGTGGGGTGTTAGAAAATCTAGAAGAGGAAGAACCATTGTTGTCCCAAGGCGATATGATGACTAAGCTGATTGATGCAGCATTGCTTGTATATATTAAGTTAAGGTGTATATATATCCATCTCATAATTGTAAGGTTAGTGAAAAATTCACTAAATTTAGAGCTAGCATTTTTGGGCTCTTGTGGCATCAGTGTTTGGGACTCTGGTGGCATCATTTTGGGGCGCTGCGCGTCCTTTCTACTCGTTTGTGGGATGTCATACGTACAGGGTGTGGTCTGATAGAGCTCTCTTGCAATTCAGTTTGGTTGTTTAGATACAAGATTGTTGCATCGTGCAATAGTCCAGGTTGCGTTGTTGCAAGGTTGAGAAAGAAGGCCATAAATAGTACCCCTTTTGTTTTTAGATTAAATTCATGTAACTCAGGTCTAAGGTAGGCCCGCATCGAGTCAGCAACCCTGAGGTAGGACCTAATAGGATCTCAAATCCGTAAGTTTTAATTTTAGCTTAACTTGGGCTGTAGGTAGAACTGGCCCTTTAGAATTTGGCCGTTCACGGCTCAGCTGGGATTTTGAACCCAACAAATAAATAAAATAACATTAATCAACTGATTTCTTATGATATTTTAGAATAGTTAACTTGGTAAAATTATTCTAAAATATCATAAGAAATCAATTGATTAATGATTGATTTTAAGTTTTTTCCGTTGGCCTGGAGTATGTCTAAAATATTTAGACAGTGGGTTCAGGGATTCTTGATAGAAGCTCGGCAATTGATTTTCGTTGTCTGACGAGAATATGAGATTATCCACGTATATATTACGTTCAACCTGCTTGCTCACCAGAGAAGAATGTCCTCTCAAATGGTGTAGGATCGTGGCATTCAGTAGAAACTGACTGCACGTCGCTCTGAACAAAACCACTTTAAAGCGGTAAACACAAATTAGGGAGTCAGGGTTAAGAGGATTTTCAGGCCACAGGAAACGGGTTGCATCTGTCCTTTTCATTAAGTGAAATCATAAGGTTGGCTTTTGCGATATCACTAACGCAAGCATAATGACCTAACCTAAATCTCAATAAAATGTGCCCTAAATCATGAATTAGAGGGGGTCCAGTGTACATACAGTCATTAAAACTTGGATTACCCGCTGAACAATCAAATACACTTCTCAGAGGGGTGGTAGCCGAATCTTTCTTAATTCCGTGGTGACAAATAGTGGATATTAACATTGTTTGATAGAGTTTGAGAATAACTCCACAAATTTTTTCGTGATGTGATCTTGTATCACATCATTGTAATGTTTTAAATTTTCTGGGGGTCTTCCTTAGTTTGTTAAGAGTAGACAAAAGTCTACCCTTTGCCATACCGTAATTAGAAGGTAGAGGAAGAGGATTCTCTTTCCAAGGAAGTCCAACTTCATATCTGCCATTACAGTAGGTAATGTTTTCGTAGAATTTTTTCATGACTATGCTCAGAGTCCGATGGTTCATTTATTTTGATTCCTAAAGAATCGAGATCCCATAACTTGTCAATCTCTGAACCAGAATTAGACTCGGACACTCCCACTCTAAGTATGGATAAATTTGAATTTAGATTACTAGATTTAGTTGATTTGAATTTAAATGGACCACTGATGACATTACCTAACTCTGTTTCTAACAAATGAATGTCACCATGCTTAGTTTGACCAGTTATAAAATTAAAATAATAGTCAGAACCAATTAAAATGCAAATTTCATTAATAGAGTTGTTTTAATCACCAAAGAAGCTAATTGTATGCCTTGGAATTTTAAAAATTGAATAGTTTGTGTTATCCCTGGAATAGCAACTTTAGATGGAAGTCTATCAACCAGAATGACTTCGATTTCATGTTTATTAGATTTAGTTTGAATTAGAATTTTAGCTATACATCATAGCTCTGTTTTACTGCTAGAGTTGAAACCATCAATAAGACAGTTGGTCTTCTTGTAAGGTCTTACGTTGTATTCTGTCGCTATAGATTTAAGCATGAAGCTTTTCTGTGATCCTTGATCGAAAAGCGCGCATAAATTAATTACACCGTAGTCAGTTACTACAGGCAACATGGCAGCAGGCAATGGTGCTTAATTTGTTTTTGGTTAAAGTGGCTGACACCGAAGTGACTGCTCGCTCAGTTTGTGCCTCTTTACTCTGACTATTGGATTTAATCGACTCATTTGCAGATGTAAAACAAAGTGGAATGATGCCTATTTTGACAAAACCTACATGAAAATTTACTCATGCAGTTTGACGTTTTATTATTATTCCTAAACTCAAACAGTTGAGGCATAGATTTAGAGCGCGAGACCTCTTCGAGCGTAATTTAGGTGTTATACTTAGGACACATGAACTTTATGCTCTAAGGCACAGAGTGCACATGGTCTTACTCGACTTTCCGTCTCCATTCTTACTAGCAATGGAAAAAGAACTCAGTAGATTTGTTAGAATTAGATTTATAAAAATTAGTGTTAGACTTAGGGCGAATATCATGAAGATTCGCTTTGCCTTTTGCATAATTAGAATTAGATGTAACATGCTCAGTAGGCTTGCTTTCAGGCTCTACTGACTGTAGCAATATCATCTGTCAATAGCTTTCCTGAAACTATCTAGATTCCAATAATCGGACTTAGCAGCTCGATTAATATTTCCCTAACGCGATTCGGTAATTTACGTAGCAATAGGGCGGCGAAAACAAAACCAGCTTCGTCAACATTTGTGCCCATAACTTTGAGACCAGGTAGATGGCATTCATATTGAGCGCGAAATTTACTAATTTCGGTAGAATTAGCTCTGGGACATTCCAGATCAAAAATAGCATGTAAATGTGCTTGAATTATTTTGAGGCTTACCATAAGTCTCACAGAGAAGCTTAACAGCCTCTTCATAGTGATCATTGGTGGTAGTAAAACCATCAAGAAGCTGTAAGGCTTCGTCTTTAAGTTGACCCGATTGATAAGTAAGTTTTTGAGCGCCTAATATATCATCACGCTCATGAAGTGTTTTTAAATATATCCCAGAAGTGTTGCCATTCCAAAGGATTACCAGAAAAGGTAGGAAGTTTAATAATAAGCAATTTGACTGCCTGTTCTTTTGGTTTACTATGAGCTGCTACATCAGCTTCCTTTTGTTTTATAAACTTATTGATTAGAATAACATGTTGCTCAAATTCAGCCTGATATTCCAAAGCAGCAAGTCATGTCGGTGATGAGTTTATCATCAGATAATCCTGACTGAATTTTGTCATCATACTCAAGAATTTTATTACTTTGACTAAGTAACAAATTAAGAGTAGCTTCAATTTTGTTGAGATCGGGTGTATCGGTGGAAATAAATTTAATATTTTAAGCGATAAGCCGTTTCGCCATGGTGCGATGACCACCACGTCTCATTACGTCAGTCATTTTGAATTATTTAGATTCGAGTTAATTTTAAAGTAGATTTAAACGTATCCGGTTCGAAGGACCAATTTTGTGGAAAATTAAGCGGCCTAAAGGGGGTTATCTTTACAGCTACCCGCGTCCACCCTTACCTCAGGTTCGAAAAGGTATTGTTTAAATTAAACTTAGGGCTCACAAAACTTGGACGCTGTTAATTGTTTAAGCATATTCACTTAAAGGAAATAATACTTAAGGAAAGCTGAACTCTTTATGTGATAGATTTAACTTTGTTTAGTTTAGACTAAGTTGGATACATTTAAATTGATAAATAAGTTAGTCTTTAACAAGCCTAACTATAAAGTATCGATTTAGGTTGCAACGTTATGAAAATGGTTGTTCCACAGTATATATCGCTAGTCAGATTAAGCTCGTGAATCGCAATTAATTCGTTTCAAGTTGATAACCCCAGTCAACCTGTCGGAGGTTCAATTTGACGATCGTTAATGAAATTCCAAACCAATCTAAATAGCTACCGCTGGATGGTTCTCCTCGTGTAAGACAATCCACAATGGCGTTCTCAAACACTTGGGTCAACGATTAACACCCGGGTATAAACATATACGTGTGTGCTACAACGAGTAGAAATTAGAGTGAGGCGTGAAGCTTAGCCTCCATATACGAGTACAAGTGAATCAGCGAAAGATATGATAAAGGTTCCACTGACTGAGAATAAAGAGCTTAAAAGGAATTCTATATTATAAAAGAATTCGATTTATTAGAATCATTAGTGAATGATGTTAAATCTTGACATTTTATTATAAAACGAAGTTAATTGAAATAACCGGCTAAAATTGCGGAGTCAAAACCGATACGTATTACTCGTATGAGAGCTTCGAACGAACTAAAATGGCGACTCAAGCAGTGAGTCAAGCTCTTTTCGCAGGCAACAAAGCGCGCCAAAAGAGAAGTATAACATTGTCGCCAGAATTTCCAGATGTTGGAAAGAATTGAGTGTTAGTACTCTGGCGGGCGTACGATTTTGGTTCTATTTTTAGCGATTGGTCGATATCTGTAAATGTTTTATATGCAGCCGATCAACGCTGTTTGTTTATATATATATATATATATATATATATATATATATATATATATATATATATATATATATATGCAGCCGATCAACGCTGTTTGTTTATATATATATATATATATTACTTTTAATAGGATACATAATTACCATGATCGATCAATTATAATTATTCATTCTCGTCGATTTTGGTTGATTTTGTGGTTACGTTCCAATAGTTTTTAATTGATTTCTTATATACTTCGATCATTTATGCCGTCAGGAGTATATTTCAAGAATCCCTGAACCCACTGTCTAAATATTTTAGACAACCCACTCTGTGATTATTCGGGATCAGTTGACTGTCTGACTTCATGTCTACCCCCATTTTGTGTAGGAAGTAACACTCTTCTGGTGTTACTTCATTATGTACTTGTTTAAAAGTAAATATAATTACCTGCTCAATTTGCCACAGTTCAGTTCCCTTCCTCAGTTCGTCGTGGGACTCCATCGCTGCCAAAGTCTCCCACTTTTTGGGAAATTTCTCCTGTATGAAGAGGCACCGAAGGGGAAGCATCGATTCGTACATGGGATTATCCTCACCGAAATCTTCCATACGGGGCTTGTAACCTGAGGAACAGTAAGCAGCACACTCCAACGGGTGATAACCCAGTGTCTCGCATTCAGGGCCGCACATTGGCCACCCGCATCTAATGAAACACGTTACATATCGTTGGGATTCAATCTCAAAAAGAGAAACGGTGAACATTCTATCATAATGCGGAAAACGGTAAATTGACAAAGGAAGTTAGCGATACGCTGATGAACGATTACAAGGTTTTACCTAATTTTTCTAACTATACATCTCAGCAGGCATATAGAACAAAAGTCTTTTAAAACTTTAAAAAAAAAATTTATTGGATCACCTGAAGATCTACCCCCCCACCCCAAGAGTGTCCGCCTGAAGATCTTCCCCCCTCCCCAGCCCGATCCACCTAAAGATACTCCACCCCAGTCCGCTCCACCTGGAGATACTCCCCCCAGTTTTGACAAATAAAATAAACAATTCATTCTATGGGATATAATGCCCGGTTAGGTCAACTGTATGCCCTTGACGATTGGTTAAGTTGTGATATTTTCGTTAAAATTAACGAAAATATCATGACAACCTAACCAATCATCAAGGGTGTACAATTGACCTAACTGGGCATTCAGTTGACTAAACCGGGCATTCAGTTGACCTAACCCCCCTCTACCTGGGGGAGGGGGGAGATCTTCAAGTGATCCTTTTATTCCTTTATTTAAAAGAAAATACCACTGAAGAAACAATTTTTAAAGTAAATAAACCATTGAAATATACATATAGTTTAGAGGGGTTTTCAGGGGTTCCGCGAAAATCTCTTGGTTGGTTGAATGTGATCATATTTTATATTTAACAAACAAACAAACACTTTATTTCAGACTCAACAGGTACAAACATTATACAAGTGGTCCGTAGAATTACCTTATATTTATATTATCATATATTTATATTCATTATAATTTATTTTGTTGTTTTGCCTGTCGATCATCATACTGCGAGATTAAAGGATTTATTAAGACTTTACCTAAAAATATGGTTATTTTATAGTACAGTTCCTCGAAGGTGGATAGAAATTATAACGGGGGGGGGGGGGGGGCGGTTCCGTGGTCTGAAAAGTTGGAAAACCACTTGTCGAGAGATTCAAATTTAGTTATAAATTACTTGAATGTAAATAATAAGTTTAGAAGACTAAGGCGCAGCGACCTACTTGGAGCACTCGTATAGGTTAGAAGTATCCAACTGCTTGTAACATCCTAGGCAGAGAGGTTCACATTTTTGTTTAGGGCCGGTGAGAATGGGGTGATCCACAAACAATATTTCTCCTTCTTTTATATCTTCTTTTGCGACGAGACATCTGCAATTAATTTTAATTCAAGATCAGCAAAACTTGGCTTTATTTCAACCATTCTGCTGTAGGCTAAAAGGAAAAGTAACTAAATTATACACAGTTCCAACTTCCAACCACTGTATGAGAACATTCCATCCAAGTTTAACCCTTAAAGGTCGGGATTCGTCGACAAACTAGTTATCGTTATCGGCCGGGCTTGGTTCACAAACCATGAGCGAAATTCAAATTTTTGTTTTTCGTTTCCTGGGCGCGCGGAAGCCTGCACCAATCCCGACCGTTAATGGTTAAATTGGCACTTACTTAATTTCATGATAAAGTATTGATTTATCTGAAGAGATTTCAATTTATTTTCTGAATTTATAGTAAAAACTAAGGTTAATATTAAGTTTCTGGGGCACCAGATTTCGGTAATTCCCCCGTTCTCCATTTCCTCCTCCGAGTCAACCAGGGTGACTCTTACGTAGATCCAGGTTAGGTTATATTAGGTCAGGTGGTCGTTCTAGGTTGGTTTGTTATTTCCTACGTCACCAACTATCAGCCAGTAAGGGTTCCAAACAACTGGTGTCCCCAAAACTTAATATTTATCCTTTGTTAATCTCCACTTAAATCTAGAATTAACCTACAGTACCCTATCAATCGACAACTCTATCTACGTCTCTGTTAACTAACCTACAATCCTAACTTAACCTAACCGGCAGGAAATCTTCCATGATATGTTTAAAGAACGATTTCCGAGTCTTGAGCCGCATGGCTTACCTTCCATACGGCTGGATTACTTTCAATTCCCACTTAAGTGGTTTCGTGAAGTCAATATGGTCCAGACTCCCAGGGGGTATCTCATTCTTAAATAAAGAAACAAAAATTAAAACAAAGAGACCTCCAGGAAGCGGGATTCTTTACCGCCCCCAGCATATGCAAGCGTAAATCTCATATAGCACACGCAGATGTATGACTATCTGTCACGCATTGTCATGAATTGTTCGTGTGTCATGACAGTATCTCAATGCGGTTACATGGGATGTCACGAACAGTAAACGCTTCAGTGACTTAGTTTATGATTAACCTATAGGTAGTATACTTGATAAAGAAAGATGTCTTAAATTGTCTTTCAAATATACTGTTTTTGGCTATATAAAGGAACTCGTGCATTAAGAAATTTTTTTGGGGTTTTATACAAATGAAAATGGAATATGGCGTTTTCTACATTATTATTTAATTAAAATATTTAACTTTAAGTGTTAATAAAGTTAGACGAATTGATAAAAAATGTTAAAAGTTTAATAATAATATATTTTTAGGATTATTTTAAATGGTTTATAGAAACTTTTATCTTTATCTCTGTACCATATATTATACTAAAAAATCAAAATTGGAAAAGCAGCTTAAACTTCGTATGAATTTTGGAAAATTATAATTCTTTCAATGCAAAATGAACCTCCAAATCCGCTGCTATTTTCCATCGATCGGATTTCTTTTGTTACCCATCAAATTCCATTAAATCTGATATTGCCTTGGATGAAAACTGTAATAAAGTTTTATAACTGAAAAATGGTCCTACTGCTTTAGATCAATATTTTTCCAAATTTCTGTTATTTTGAAACTAATCCGCACTGCTGGAAAATATTTTTGAAAAATTAAAAATACAGATATTTTTTTCGCATTTTAATTAAAAATAATCGCAGTTTTTAGCGAAATTTGCGATTTTGGTTGTAGCAAACTGCGCAAAAACACTCGTATACCCTCAACAGCATGAGTATTTCGAAAACACTAAGCTGTAGGGCTTATAATGAAATAAATTGGAAGGAATAAATACCAAATGTTTTGCTGACATATTTTAAAAAAATGCATCAGCTAACAAACTCGTAATTGCGATAAACGTTATATAAGGTGAGCGAAAAGTCCCTCTGCAGTGTGCTATGTCCTGTGCACCCGCAAGAAGTGTAGTGAACCTGTACCCGCACTGTGTTGGAAGTGGACAGGTTCCACAGGGACTTTCCGCTCACTCTGTACATATGCTACGTGATATTACTCAATTTCGTGTGTAGGAAAATAGTTTGCTGATTTTTTCTTTTGATTTCCGCGTACAATTCATTGGAAAAATTATTTGTTTTAATAGAAAAAATCAGTAGGTTTGAAATGCATGGATATAATAATTAATAGGTTCCACTGAAATAGTGTAAAAAGAAAAAGGTTTGAACACGCTATTGTTGTAGAAGATGGCGTCAGTTTTATATTTTTTAACTTACCTTTGAGAAGTTCGACCATTCATACATAATTTCAATCTTGTCATCGTAATTCATTTTCTCGTTAATATAATCAGAATTGCTGCTGGTAACCTCAAAATACCTGTTTATACACCTTCATTAAAGAAAGATGGGTTAACAAAACGAACCAAAGATTAATTTATGAGTTTCTAGTTAGTGAATAACTTAAATATAGTAGAATACGCTGATAATGCGGCGTTTGATAGTGCGGTACGGGAATAAAACGGCAAAACATAGGCAAATTATTTTAAATTACGCGGGCCAAGATGCGAATAACGTGGCAAACGGGCAAAATTTGAGTAAAATTCAAACCAGGCGCCCAGCAACCGCGGCAAACGCCAGCTGAGAGCTTGAAACTGAGTGATGTTTAAGTGTCACGTGAATAGTGTTATATTTTACAGTATTTGTATTATATATCTATCACGTGTTTAATTAATTATTATTTATTAAATTTTATTTACAGGGAAATATACTACAATATACTATATTTTAGGTAAAAATCGTATATTTTAAGAAAAGTATATTTTCGGGGAGGGTCTTTGGAACCTAACCTATTTTTTCCTTAAGATTTCTAATAGGTAACGCGGACCGCGATATCGCGGGGGCCTCTCGGAATGTCATCCCGCGTTATTAACGTATTCTACTGTATATATAAAAAAATAAAAAATACCTAACCCGGACATCCAGCTCATTACAATTACAATAAGCTTGACGATTTATTTAAATTAGCTACACTAGCAATGTGTTATCATTTTGTTACTATAAAAGGATAATCTTAAAGAGATGTCATCACCTGAATTTCGAAAAAGTAACTATACGACCGTAATCTACATAATAATATAACACTTTTTTCAAGAGTACTGTTTTTTGTGCAAATACGTTATAAGCAAGTTATTATGAAATATAATATCTCGTTGTTATTCATTCATTATGCTCGACCAATCATGTGACATCATGGATTTCCACTGTGGCTGAGAGGCAGTTATTCAGTATTTCGCCAAATATCTTTTCTTTGGCAAACAATAGCCACCATCAAACAGTCCTCCATACATTTTTAAGGATAAATAGTTGGTTTACCCTCCGACTGAACGATACTGAGGTAAGATTTATGTTATTACTAGAGACCGGATTTTGCCCTTTTTGCCTTTTTTATTCCCGTTTATAGATTCATAGGCTTCTTTTAGAGAAATCCATTTCGGGACTGTGGGATGTATATAATTAAATGTTGTAGTGCCTATAAACGCCTATTTTGATGGTTAGTGCCTAATTTTAAAATACGTGCCTATATATGCCTTTTTTAATTTTATTGTACTAAGTAAAGCAAAATAACTCGCATTTTTTTAAATTTGTAGGCCTAAATAAGGCAGGGGATGGAAAAACCGAGGCTAGTCCTGAGGCAACCAGCACAGCCAATCAGATCACAATACGTCAGCCAAATGCAGCCAATCAGATCACAATACGTCATTGTGACGCGTTCGGCCTCGATCATTTTGTTTGGTGCGTGCAACGTGGTGTCTTTGTTCAAGTGCTTTTGCTAAATAAAATCTCACGTTTGTGCTTACGGCTTTTTTTATAAGTGAGAAAAAATGCCTAAGGACAAGACAGCCAAAAGTGTTCTGTTCAGGCAGTGGATCAAGAAGGACCCAAACTTCACTACAGATGGTAGAGTTATTTTCTGCCAACCTTGTTCCAAAGAGGTACGCTGCAACATTTTTTATTCTCTATCCAAAATAACAAACCCTTCGAGGAGACCTGGCCTACATCATGGCCAATTTCGGACGGGTGCCAGGGACCATAACCAAGCTGGAGGAGAGAGGCCTGCCGTTTGTTGAAGCAGTGGAAATAGTTCAAAATTTAAGGAAGGAGCTGAGCCAGGGAAAGAAGTGGTAGCAAAATTTGAAAATGTTCTCAGACGCAATCCTGGTTGGCAAACCATAGTGAACGTTTCAACAGTGTTCAAAGGAGTCAGGAGGTTCTGGACTTTGAGCCAAGCGAATTAGCATCTTTGAAGTTCGCACCAATTACGTCTTGCGATGTCGAAAGGTCGTTTTCTCGATATAAAAATGTATTGAGTGACAGGCGATGTCAATTTACGCCACAGAACCTTGAAAATTTTTTAATCATCAATTGCCATTTCAATTTATAGTTTAGTTGAGTTTTTGTAAGAAGATAGTTAAATGTTTGGATTTTACTTTCGTGCAAATAAAATTTTTGATGGTTTTTGAGATGTTTAGTTTATTTTTTACAATAAAAATCCTGATATTCATCAAAACTGCAAATGGGTTTACTCTAAGTCAACAATAATAAGAGAAAAGTGGGAAAATAGAAATGCCTATTAAGTGCCTTTTTTAGCTTTTAGTGCCTATTTAAGCGACTTTTTTAGGGCTTCTTTAGTGCCTTTTTGCCTACCTATTATTGATTTTTTAGTGCCTATCAATCCTAACTCTAGTTATTACTGTAGGACCCGGATGTTTAGGCACTAATAAACTACAAAATAGGCAGGCAAAAAGGCAAAATAACGACCATGTGTCGCGCGGGGTTCTACGATGAAACTACGTTTGCCATTTAAGAAATAAATTCACAAATGTAGAACAATTAACCGTTAAACTAGTCGCATTAAGAGTTATCGTAATTTTAATCATATTTAGGCTAATGATAACATCATATTTTAAAATCCTTTTTTAATTAATGAAAAATATGACAAAAATGGCGCTTTACCATGATATAGGCAGTTACCTTATAAAGAGGCGGAAAAGGCATTTTATGGCATTTTGCCTGAACATCCGGGCTCTAGTTATTAGGTTAGGTTTACCAAAATGCTTTTTTATAGTAGTATTTGATGTGATTTACTAAAATCTTATATTTACTTCTGCGCAATTGAGCCGAAACATCATGATTTTAAACTTGGAATAAAATGGGTTTCTTCTCATTTACACACCAAATGAATCAGATTTGAATAAATCACATCAAATACTACAAAAAAAATGCATTTTGGTACGATTTTGCAGATGATGATATTTCCTTAGGATTTACCTTATAAAATAATATAAGCATAAGTTCTCATTAATTATTAGATATAGATTGGTTAATATGCAGTTTTGCGGCCACCAAATTTTTTACAAAGTTGAAAACCACGCCCATTCTATACGTAACACCCAGAAACGGATTCAAAATTTCTCCATGGGGAAGGAGCGCCGGTTTATTAATCAAATTATAATTTGGCAAATTTGAAGTTTAAGAGGATTTAAAGGAAGACTAGTTGTCAAAATGATATATTTTGACACAAACTTCATGTGCTGTTTTAGCTGAACTTAGAAGAAACTAAGGACCAAGTGTAGTTTACGTCCCCCTGCGGTGCCTAGTGTAGTTTGCGTTCCCCAACTTTGTTCGCGTATACCTAATCAAATAAAACGTTAAAACTAACGAAAATATTAAGACTTAACCTAACCAATCGTCAATATATAAATTGACGATTGGTTAGGTTAAGTCGTAATATTTTCGTTAGTTTTAACGTTTTATTTGATAGATTCATTTAAAAAATGTCTCCTAAAGATCCTAGTGCAGTTTGTGTCCCCTTTTGCGTCAGGGGCAATTAAACTACACTTGCTCCGAAACGAATATGAGTTCATCAAATTGTACATGTAGAAATACATACTTTATATATATATATATAAATTTTCCATAGGGTAGCCTCGAACACTCCTGTCCCCATCCCCAGTTGAACCCGCCATTGGTAACACCAATCAAGCGAATCCTTTATAGGCCTACATATGGTAGACATCACAGCAGGGCTGCCAAAATTGGTACTAACGTACCAAATTTGATACGTTTTACCCCTTTGGTACGTTTGGTACGACTTTCATGAAATTTGGTACTATTTGAACATTTTATTAAACGATACACTACTCTGACTTTATACAGAAGCGATCGAATGTTAGACAGTTCACTATAGCTTACAACTTCTCCAAACAGCCTTTTTAGCGCTTTTTAGTCACTACTTTAGTGACGTTTGGCATCGTTCGAAAATCTGACGTTCACCGTGCTCACAGTCACGTCGTCTCACGGTCTCATTTGTCGGTTCTGAACTTCTGTTAGCAGTGGCAGCATTGTGGTACGTTAGTGTTCTAGTCTTCAAAATTGTGCTTTTTCTTTACTAATAAATGAAACCCCTCTAGATAATGAGTGAAAAGCGAAAACTCAAGTAGCTGCATCAGAGTTAAAACTATGTACCTTTGTTGCGGAGCATAATTTACCTATTGCAATACTGGATCACTTTCCTGGCCTTATTTCGAATGCATGTGAAGACTCTAAAATTGCTAAAGACATTAAATGTGCAAGAACCAAAGGAACAGGTATTTTTTGCAGTATTATTGACGATACTTACTTTAACAATCTTGTTTCTCAGTTAAAGAACATTAAATTTTCACTAATTATTGATGAAACAACTGATATAGCAACCATTAAGCAACTTGTCCTGTTGGCAAGGTATTATGATAGTCATGTTCAGAGAACAGTGGGTAAATATTTAGCTTTATTAAATTAACTTTATTAATTTGGTACTTTTTTGGAATATTTGGTACTTTTTGCTTGGTCATTTTGGTACTTTTGATGAAAATTATTTGGCAGCCCTGCATCACAGTCGAGTAGAAACATTCATTCGTATAGGAAAGGTGTGTGAGTTTACGCTAATAGATTTAATAGAAATTATACAAAATAAGAAGTGATAGCTTACCTATAATTTAAGGGATTACTAAAATATGCCATAATTTGTGCAAAAAAAGTGAAATTTCGTGTAATTTGGATGAAGAGCGTGAAGCAGTTGTGTTTCGGTGGTTACGGTGTTCACATTTAAATTAGTTCTATCAACATAAACATGGTTTGGTAAGTCTCATTTAAATTTAAGTAAAATGCTTTTGATTACCATAAAAGGTAATTAAAAAGATAATACAGCTGAGGTAAATCTTTTACCCAGGTTAGGCGTATACACGCTACGTTAGATGGTTAGTATTAGGTTCCGTTAGCAATTTCCGATAATATGAGTTTCATCGCACTCAGAATATCAAAAGCAAATATATAAAATATTAAAGCATAATTTTCTCATCATTTTCATATAAGTCACTATGCTCGCAGATGCGTCCTTACCAAATTATGAGTATTATGACATTTTTGCGACATTTTCTTCCCGCCCTTCCAATATTTTCTTGGTGACGTCATAAGAACATGATATATGAACTAGGCTTTTTAGGTTACTAGGCTTTGTAGGTTACTAGTTCCACTTCTGTTAGTTTTTCATAGATGTTGGTCGCGATGACATGTGAAGGGTGCGAATATTATTTTGAGGATTTAATATACGAAGTGCATTCTAATGACTCCCGAGCAATAGAAATATTTACAAAACACAATATTTTACCATCGACCCGTAAGTGCGAATTGTGCGGAAACGAGTGCTCGTTAGGAGAATCTCGCCATAGATTTCAGTGCAACGCGTATTCGAAAATTGCAAACTAAAAAACGCCGGCCTTGTGGATTTAGCGTGTCTCAGGTAAGGTTAGGTAGGGTTAGGTTAGGTTAATTAATACCAAAATACATTTTTCTAGTAATATTTGATGTGGTTTGCTTAGATTTTGACCTCCATTTCCCTTGAAAATGAGCCAAACTTCAAAGTAGTATAACTTTGTTGGATCTCATTTCCGAGGGAAATGGAGGTCAGATTTGAACAAATCACATCAAATACTACTAAAAAAATGTATTTTGGTGTGTAAAATGACTGAGTGACCCTTTATACATAATTACCGCAATTTCCCATAAATCGTAATATAACATACTAGAATTTCATGGTTCTATGTATCGTATTTGCCGAGATATAAAGGATTTAAAAGGTCTCCCATTAGTTTTCTTTGAAATCTGGTCACCGTATAGGAAATTTACTTAATTGTGGGGTGTGAAAAAAATATTGAAATCTGAGAGCTATTGAAGAATAGGGACCCCAGCCTTCTTTAGTTAGGCTTATAAGGCTAACTAACGAAAATATCATGACCTAACCTAACCAATCGTTAGGTTAACTGTACACCCTTCACGATTGGTTAGGTTAGGTCATGATATTTTCGTTAGTTAGCCTTATAAAGCTAACTAAAGAAGGCTGGGGTCCCTATTCTTCAATAGCTCCGAAATCTGACCATAGCTTTGGATTTTACAGCCAAAGTTCGAGGTCTCCCTTTTTTTCCCCCCCACCCTATATATATATATATATATATATATATATTATATATATATATATATATCAGGGCTGTGCGGGTCTATCACTTTCGGGTCGGGTCCGGGTCATTTTTCTAATTTACTTTCGAGTCCGGGTCGGACCCGAAAGTTCACCTTCAGGTCCTGTCGGGTCTTTCAGTATATGACCCAGGTCTGGGTCGGGTCCATTATTAAAAATGTAATAATTATAATCTGGTATAGGATAGGTAATAAGACTGCTACCGTAGCTACATTAACGTTTTCTGAAACATAGTAAAACATTATATGGTTATACGGTAGTAGCCTAACCATATATATTAATTAATCCGATTTTGGAAATGTTTAAAAGTAGGTGTATTAATTGTATTAATATTTAATAGTAACTAGGTATAGTTACACACACATTGCTAAGGGGCAACGTACGATGTATGATTGCTCTCTTCAGCCCCCTTATTTTAAATTTTAATTAATTTTGTGAAAACAAATTCTATATTTTTTTGAGTGAACTCAAATGGAAAGGCGACAGCACTTAATCATATCGGACCCCTTGTCTGTTGCAATGGATACAACTTGTGCAGATCCCGAGTCCTACTCGGTTAACACAGACTGAATGGTTTGTTTCAAAACATCTCCAATGAAATTAATTATTTATTACTGATTTAGATTTAAAGTAACATTCTTTTACATATACTGTAATATTGTACTATATATATATATATATATATATATATATATATATATATAATATTTAGGAGAAATCCAATGACAAGGAGAAATGTAAATGCCATGAAAAGTCTTCTTTATTGCGCAACGTTTCGAGCAATACGCTCATCTTCAGGCTGTTTAATAACAATGTGAAATTAAAATCAATATTGAATGAAAAACAAACAGAAATTTCTATAACCTATTCGTAAAGACAAATTTTAAAAGACTGAGAAAAGAGGGTTAAGTTCTAAGTTATACAGATTTACATATAAAAATTAAGAAGTTATTTTTAAATACATGTAGTAAATGTGAAATTAATACACTGGAAAAATTACCAATAGTACACTGGAACAATGGAGCTATCTACCTATCTCCCTCGCCATCCTTCGTTCCCGTTTCCTCTGCTCAAATTAGTCGGCCTCGGATACTGCTGTGTAAGGTAGATAGCTCCATTGTTCCAGTGTACTATTGGTAATTTTTCCAGTGTATTAATTTCACATTTACTACATGTATTTAAAAATAACTTCTTAATTTTTATATGTAAATCTGTATAACTTAGAACTTAACCCTCTTTTCTCAGTCTTTTAAAATTTGTCTTTACGAATAGGTTATAGAAATTTCTGTTTGTTTTTCATTCAATATTGATTTTAATTTCACATTGTTATTAAACAGCCTGAAGATGAGCGTATTGCTCGAAACGTTGCGCAATAAAGAAGACTTTTCATGGCATTTACATTTCTCCTTGTCATTGGATTTCTCCTAAATATTAAATTGAAGCTCTGTAGAAGCAACCCGCATAATTATATATATATATATAATATATATTAATCCGATTTTGGAAATGTTTGAAAGTAGGTGTATTAATTGTATTAATATTTAATAGTAACTAGGTATAGTTATACATGCATTGCTAAGGGGCAACGTACGATGGAGAAGATCCCTAGACACTGGGGAAATACCGAGCATCTTGAAAAGAGCAAACATTGTCCCTATATATAAAGGAGGGGACAGATCTCGAGCAAAGAACTATAGACCAGTGTCATTGACGTCCCACCTCACCAAAGTATTTGAAAGAATAGTTAGAGAGAAAATTTATGATTTCCTGGAGACACGGGAAAGATTCAACGAAAATCAGCATGGATTCCGATCAGGTAGATCATGCCTATCACAACTAATAGAGCACTACAACAATATCCTAGATGCATTGGAAGGCAATGACAACTACGATGTTATATACACAGATTTTGCTAAAGCTTTCGATAAATGTAACCATGGTATAATAGGACATAAAATTAAAGACATGGGAATAACAGGCAAAGTGGGAAAATGGATCTACAACTTCCTTAGTGATCGTCTGCAGGTCGTCAAAATTCAAGGTATATCATCATCAGAATCGGAAGTACGCAGCTCAGTACCACAAGGGACAGTACTGGCCCCACTCCTGTTCATTATCATGCTAACAGACATAGACAGCGGAGTAAACAGCAATAGTATAGTAACATCCTTTGCAGACGATACAAAGATCAGCAGAAAAATCAGCGATGTACATGACGTGGAGGCCTTGCAGAGGGACACGAACAAAATATACAAATGGTCAGAAGACAACAACATGTCATTCAACGCCGAGAAATTTCAACTCTTGAGATATGGTAGAAAAGAAGAACTTAAACAGACTGCATATTATGCTCCAGATAGACAGGAAATTCAGAGAAGCATGAAAGCGATTGATCTCGGGATAATAATGACAGATGATGCGAAATTCGAAACACAAAATCAGATAGCGATAAATAAAGCAAAAAGAGTCGCCGGACAGGTTCTAAGAACGTTCAATAGAAGGGACAGGACAGTAATGATTCCCCTGCTAAAAACGCTGATTATACCAAAACTTGAATACTGCTCAGTTTTGACGTCCCCATATAAAAAGGAAGAAACTAATAAACTAGAAGAAACGCAAAGGCATTTCACAGCTAAGATTGATGGCTGCAAAGAACTCAACTACTGGGAAAGACTACGTAAACTAAATCTGTACTCACTGGAGAGAAGAAGAGAGAGGTACATCATAATCTACATATGGAAAATGATCGAAAAACTGGTACCAAACCTAAAACTAAACCCAATTACCATTCAAACAACACTGGAAAATAGGAAAGGCAGAATGTGTAATGTTCCCAAATTAAAAGCACGACAAGGGACCTCCTCAACCCTGAAGGAAAATAGCTTGGTTGTCAGGGGGCCAAGACTTTTCAACCAGCTTCCTAAGGACCTCAGAAACGTAACGGGGGTCAAAGTTGAAGTCTTCAAGAAAAGACTGGATGCCTGGCTCAGGACAGTACTAGATGAGCCGGGCGTGCCTGGCTATGTACGGTGGAGAGCGCAAGAAAGTAACTCGCTCCTCCACCAGGCCAGACCTAGAGGCGGGGCCACCAGCTTGACCTCCGTGTGAAGAGAGACCAACACACGAAACAACATAAGGTTCATAAGGTAAGGTATATATATACAGGGTGTCCGAGAATTATCTGTACAATTTTTGGCTGTTATTAAAAGTCAACCATGAAGTGTAGAAATTCCAGTGTTGTCCCATTTTACAGAGAATCTCATTAAGTTTTTTCTGATACCAAGTTTTGACAAGTTTTTTAGAAATTCCAGTGTGTCCGAACATTATCTGTATAATTTCATCTTTTAATAAAATTCTTGATAACACACGTAAAATTCTTAAACAAGATTATTTAGAATCTGTATTTTCAAAAGTTTTTTATTAAAGTAACGTTGTTACAAACATTCGATATGTGCACCATTAGTGATTCGCAAAACATCCAATCGATACTCCAAATGTTGCCATGTACGCTGCAGCATATCCACATCAATTCGCTCAATAGCAGCTGTGATTCTTGCTTTTAATTAAAATCATCAATGTCTGTCACCCGCGTACATTTCTAAAAAACTTGTCAAAACGTGGTATCAGAAAAAACTTAGAGATTCTCTGTAAAATGGGACAACACTGGAATTTCTACACTTCATGGTTGACTTAATAACAGCCAAAAATTGTACAGATAATTCTCGGACACCCTGTATATTTGTGTGAAATGTGAAATAATTTTTTGTGAAATGTAAATAATTTTTACCTGTATGCGAGCAGTGAAGTTCCTTGACAGCCAATGTTTTCACTTCAATTTTGTTTTCAAAGTCATATTGGGCTTGAATACCTAAAAATCCTCTAGCTAAGCGACTGCAACAATCTACTTTCAAATGAAACATTTTTTAAGAAGTATTTTAACTTATTTTTTTTCAGCTATTGCTCTATCGAGAGTCAAAGTAGCAAGATTTTTTCTGTTCATGTTTATATTCATTTGCAGATAGAAATGGTTCAACCAAAATTTTAAATCCAATATCTTCTACAATGCTAAAAGGCCGCCCGTCTATTGTCACCCACGAAATAAGGCCATTTTCTAAAGTTTTCTTATGAAGTTGCGGGTGAACTCCCACTTTAATTTGTTTAAAAAAGTTTTTAACGCTAGTTTGGCCTACATTCATTCCCTTGGTTTGTATTTGAGTTTTCGAAGTACTGCTAGTACTAGGTAGGCTTTTATCATGATCCTCAACTTTACGATATATGTCTGGGTGACACGATTTTAGGTGTCGCTTTAGGTTTGTCACATGATTGCTACTATACAGTTTTCCACATTTTTCAATTTGGCATGTAGATGTTTTATCAATATTATTATATTTAAAATATTCATTTGTAAGGCTAGTTTTTTTGGTACCACTCCCCACCGAAAAAAGACCTTGTAAAGGCATTGCAAATTCAAATAAATAGCAAACGAAGCACTGGAGACCAACCAATGTACACAGTACATTGTTGCCAAATCTAAAGGCGCACACATAAATTTTGTAAACTAAAAACCCGGCTGTGCGGGTCCTTCACTTTCGGGTCGGGTCTGGGTCTGGGTCAGTTTTAAAATTCACTTTCAGGTCCGGGTCAGTTTTAAAATTCACTTTTAGGTCCGGGTCCGGGTCTCTTTTCTAATTCACTATCTGGTCCGGGTCTCTCTTCTAATTCACTATCTGGTCCGGGTCTCATCTCACTTTCGGGTTAAACCCGGATCTGCGTCCGGGTCCGACCTGCCAGCCCTGATTATATATATATACAGTATATATCTGCTTAGCGAAAAGCTGATGTCATCAATATGAGGGACCATGACTGGGCGAGATGACGCCATCAACTTTCGACGAATCAGGGTTATGGGCGTGGTTTTCGACTTTGCCAAATCTACCAGTCATTAATGCAGTTAGATTACCATTAGAATAGCGACACTATATTTATAGAATGGAAAGCATAAAGAATGACAAAATTCGAAATTGTCTTGGTTGAAATAATCATCCAAATATTATTCTTTTCATTTCTTTTGATTAATGCGGCGGAAGCCGTCCTTATTTTTACTTCTTAGGGAATCGATATCAGTTAGTTGTCCATCTTTTCCCTCAAGTGATCTAAAGTACTCAGTTAAAAAAAAAAAAAAAATTCAAAGAGGAGGGCTAATTAAACAGTGCTTTGAAATAAAATATATGCAATCATTGTGTGTGTGTGTGTATATATATATATATATATATGAAAATTATTTCACGAAAGTAACACGTGAAAAATATTTATGATGAATAAAACCACGAAGGAAAGGAAACACAAAAAGGTGCTCAAGCGCTTTCGTCTAATGACATCCTCAGGAACACTGAAGTACATAAAAGGTTACGGCCTATATATAGGTTACAGAAAAAAAATAATAAATAAATAAATAAATAACACACACACACATATATATATATACACATACATATCTACACACACACATATATATATATATTTATATATATATATATATATGCAATAAACGGAGAAGTAAAAATAAAAATTAAAAATTAAAGGATTAACAAAGAGGCATACAGATTTGTAAGGAAAAATATCGATTTTTAGCACAAGATCAAATGAATTATAAAAATACAAATTTATACTGGAAATCTGCCCGGGTTTTAACACTTTGCCTTTTATAGTCAAGTTTCGATATATATAAAATAAAATGAAGATTAAAAGTTAATAAAGTAGCATACAAGTTTACCAAAGATTTAGCGTCCTACCCTTTTTATCTAAATCTGTTTTGAAGGAATTCAAAATAACAGGATCGAGTTGAAAAAGACCTTTGCTTATGTTGAAGTTATTTGAAAGTTGGATAATGGCAGACTCAAGAATATTTCTATTAACAATGTTGCTAGAGTGAAATAAAACGGAAGCATTATTCCAATCAATACAGTGGGATAACTCTGACAAATGGACAAAAAGAGCACTGGACAACTGTCCTGTTCTAACGGAATATTGATGCTGTTTTATACGTGTGTGCAAATCCTTTCCCGTCTGACCTATGTAAAAGGAATCACATTGTTTACACCCAATTTTATAGATAATGCCTGAATTATTGGTAGGGCTATTTTTTACTATGATATTTTTCACAATATTGTTATATGAAAATACTACATTAATATCCAAAAGTTTAAGTACATTAGCAATGCCTAAAAAGACCGGGAAAAATGGAAGTACTAAAATATTTTTTGACAAAGTACGAGTGTTATTATTGACACGATAGAAAGTTCGTTTTGCCTTGTTGAGACAAGATTCCATAAACGCAGATGGATAACACAGATCACTTCCAATACCGTTGATTTTTTCCAATTCGGCATCGATGTATTCCGGACTGGCGATCCTAATGGCCTTCTTAGTGGGGGTGTCATGTCCCGAGTAAAAGTGTACGTAGGACAAGGACAAATTGTTTGTTGTTTTCCGATAGATACTAAACTTAAAACCTGGGCTTTCCCTATGTACACGCACATCCAAAAATGGGATTGAATTGTCTTGTTCCACTTCTAAAGTAAACTTAATGGAGGGGACTTGATCATTTAACTGAAGGAGGAAGTTATCCAGGTCACGATTCATGGGCCAGATACACAAAATATCGTCGACGTACCGCAACCAAGGGATGCCAACCCCAAGGATTCTCGGAATGTAAGTAATTTCGAAAAACTCCATATAAATATTGGAGAGGAGGGGCGATAAGGGGTTGCCCATGGCCATCCCAAACACTTGTTTATAATACTCGTTATTGAAAGTGAATTTACAGTCTTTGATGCAAAGCTTAATAAGTTCCAAAACAATGTGTGAAGGTAGTGGCAGGTCATACTTATGTAATTCTTGGGAGAGAAAGTCAAGCATATCATCAATCGGCACTTTTGTAAACAATGAACAAACGTCAAAACTGATCAATCTATCGTTAGTTTCAGTACGTGCATTATTCAATTTTTCAGTAAGATCCATGGAATTTTTTACATGTGAATCAGAGATAGTTCCGAGAATGGGGGACAAGACTTTGACAAGCCATTTGGAGAGTTTATAAGTAATAGAGCCCACCGAGCTAATAATAGGGCGCATAGGGTTGCCAGGTTTGTGGGTTTTAATAAGACCGTAAAGGTAGGGCAGAGAAGGTGAAGTGGACATGAAAAGCGGAATTAAGTCCTTATGATCTTTGAGAATGCGTTTCAAGCCACTATTAAATGATTTGATGACGTCATCCTGCGGGTTCTTCCTAAGTTTGCTGTATGTGGCGGGGTCCTGGAGAAGCTCGTTCATCTTTCCGATGTAGTCCACTTTGTCCATAATAACTATGGTGTTAGCCTTGTCTGCTTTAGTAATATGGTATTGGAAGTGATCTGTGTTATCCATCTGCGTTTATGGATCTTGTCTCAACAAGGCAAAACGAACTTTCTATCGTGTCAATAATAACACTCGTACTTTGTCAAAAAATATTTTAGTACTTCCATTTTTCCCGGGCTTTTTAGGCATTGCTAATGTACTTAAACTTTTGGATATTAATATAGTATTTTCATATAACAATATTGTGAAAAATATCAGTAAAAAATAGCCCTACCAATAATTCAGGCATTATCTATAAAATTGGGTGTAAACAATGTGATTCCTTTTACATAGGTCAGACGGGAAAGGATTTGCACATGTATAAAACAGCATCAATATTCCGTTAGAACAGGACAGTTGTCCAGTGCTCTTTTTGTCCATTTGTCAGAGTTATCCCACTGTATTGATTGGAATAATGCTTGAGTTTTATTTCACTCAGCAACATTGTGAAAAATGTTTTAGTACTTCCATTTTTCCCAGGCTTTTTAGGCATTGCTAATGTACTTAAACTTTTGGATATTAATATAGTATTTTCATATAACAATATTGTGAAAAATATCAGTAAAAAATAGCCCTACCAATAATTCAGGCATTATCTATAAAATTGGGTGTAAACAATGTGATTCCTTTTACATAGGTCAGACGGGAAAGGATTTGCACACGTATAAAACAGCATCAATATTCCGTTAGAACAGGACAGTTGTCCAGTGCTCTTTTGTCCATTTGTCAGAGTTATCCCACTGTATTGATTGGAATAATGCTTGAGTTTTATTTCACTCTAGCAACATTGTTAATAGAAATATTCTTGAGTCTGCCATTATCCAACTTTCAAATAACTTCAACATAAGCAAAGGTCTTTTTCAACTCGATCCTGTTGTTTTGAATTCCTTCAAAACAGATTTAGATAAAAAGGGTAGACGCTAAATCTTTGGTAAACTTGTATACTACTTTATTAACTTTTAATCTTCATTTTATTTATATATATATCGAAACTTGACTATAAAAGGCAAAGTGTTAAAACCCGGGCAGATTTCCAGTATAAATTTGTATTTTT
>JAJOZX010012745.1:0-62500 GCA_023014485.1 Bathynomus jamesi | reverse complement strand
TGGCCACTGGCCAAGCCCGCTAGTGCTGTGACGCTGCTGTCACTGGCCGCCAATATAATATATCAATATATGTAGTATTTTTATTTCTTCTACAATAGTGATTTATTGTAATAAATTATTTAGCCTTGTTTTTAATAAACAAGGCTAAAACATTAAACATTAAAAAGATATAAAAACTTTTTATACCTCTTTAATGTTTTGGATACTTTTTATAGTTAAAATTGCGATTGCGGAATTTGCGGTTTGCGGAAGTGCCCAGCACTGTAAAAATTGGAAATATGGTTTGCGTTTGCGGATTTGCGTTTGCGGCACCAAAAATGGCAAGCAGTTTGCGGATTTGCGGTTGCGGAAGGTAAGGTTTGAGTTTGCGGATTTGCGATTGCGGAAGTGATTTTGAGTTTGCGGTGCCCAGCTCTGATATATTATATATAACCTGTCTAAGTGGAGTAACAAACTTGACCTTCGTCAGAATGAGCAATTTGGGCGGAAGCAAAACCAAGGTTAACCAACAACGAAATGGCCACTTCTCTCATTTTGTTGCATACAATTATTGTCAACTTATCTACTCATATCAACGATATTTAAATAACTTTTTAATAATATACAAGGGTCATCATTGAATAATTATAAATTTTTAACTGAAAAAATTATATATTAAATTTTTACTAAAAATCATAAATTATAATTTTTTAACTAAAAACTATAAATTATAAATTTTTTAACAAAAAAGTAATTTTTATTAAAAATAGTGGCGGCCATAGAACGAAAAAGATCTATTCTCTCTGGCTCTTTTGACTCCTGACTTTTGCGCTGAAATATCTTCAAAAGTTATTTCACATTCAAATTTGATACTTTAACTGCGTTTTCTGGCATTTTTTACTTTTGGTCGTTTAGACACTTCTTCTTAGAGGGCCTCATACAGAAAACGGGGTTCAGTATACAACAACTGGAATTCCGCTATGGAGATTTAGCTAGTTTAAGTTAATTTTCCAGGTTGATAAGCTTTACAAATATGACAGGAAAAAATGACAAATAAAACTTTAAAAGTCGTGGTATTACAATTCTTTTAAATATAATTAAAATTTAAATAAATTATAGAATTCATCCTTTATTATATTTTTTTGCTGGTTTAATTTATGTTGTATGTCGTGTTCGTGAACAAAGAAAATCAAGCTCATTTGCTATTGGAGTACAACATTAATGTATTGGTAACAAATATTTATGGTACAGGGTGTTTATAAAGTCCCTATCTATTTCGGTGAAAACGTAGCAAAAAGGGTCAAATTCAATAACACTATAATAGAAGGCATATATTTAATGAATACTTAAGCATATGATTCTACGTGAGCACCATCAGTATCTCTACAGAGTTCGAATCTGTCAGCAAAATTGCGGAACACATTTTGGAGCACCACGGGTTATTTTTGTAACGGCTGTTACGACGCGAGCACGTAAATGTCCCAGCTTCATTCAGATGGCATTTTAAACACCGTCGTCTTTCAACAAGATGGGGCACCTTGTCATTACGTAAACATTGTTCGGGAGTACCTAAATGAACGATTTCCAAATCGGTAGATCGGACGTGGAGGCAACAGGCCCTGGGCGGCTCGATCTCCTGTCCTAACGCCCTTGAATTTCTTTGCATGGGGCTTTATCAAATCAAACGTCTATCAAACGAGGGTTACAGATCCACAAGATTTACGTGCTCGTATCGTAACAGCAGTTACAAAAATAACCCCTGTTATGCTCCAAAATATGTTCCGCAACGCTGCTGACAGATTCAAACTCTGTAGAGATACTGATGGTGCTCATGTAGAATCATATGCTTAAGTATTCATTAAAAGTATGCCTTCTATTATACTGTTATTGAATTTTATCCTTTTTTTGCTACGTTTTCACCGAGATAGATAGGGACTATATAAACACCCTGTATTATTCGATATATACATTGTCTTAATACTTTTTTTCAAATAACCAATAGTCATAATTGGTATGTACGAGTATAACATAAAATTCACTAGTGAAAATACTTTTGTGTGGGTATACTGTAATAGCAACTGAACTAGAGTCAAATGAGGAGACTTGAGATACGAGATGTTAATTGAAGAGACATTAGACAGGAATATTTTTCCTCCCTGTCAATAAGCGATAACAAGACGACGATAAAAATAACGGAACCAGAATTAACTAGTCAAATGCTGATATCTAGAATTAAAAATAACTTCGGACATTGCGGCTATAGACATTCAGGTAGGAGCTAAACTTTATATTGGAGATTACTTTCGTATGTCACGAATTGACACACATGAAATAACTTTTAAATCACACAAAGAAACTCGTTGTTAATTAATGGCTTGAGGGGGAAGGATTATAGGAACAGACTAAAGAAATTAGGAATGTTATCTTTTGAATGAAGGTGTATTTAGTGTGTCATGATTGAACTATACAAAATGTTTGCAGGCATAGATAAGGTAGATGTACAAACGTTCTTTTCATTAGAAACTGACAGTAGAATTAGAGGTCACAATCTACATAAATATTTCTTTAGTTTTATAGTGGTGCATTTTTGGAATGACTTGCTAACTGCAATGGTAACTGCTAGTACCTTTCATAGTGTTAAGAAAGGACTTTATGAATCAAAGAGAAATCTTATGAACAGTAGAAATTATGTTTAGTTTGTGGTATTCAGTTCAATGGATGGAGATATAATTAAGAACAATTTATGTCTAGTGAAAAAGGGGAATTTTGTAAACAGCTGGGGTTCTTGCATAAATCAGAATGACGCAATCTCACGGATTCAAAAACGTGGTTTGATGGGAAAATTTGTAAATCGCTAGGATTTTTCGTACAGTATACAGGTCTGATGTTACGGAGTAATTAGTGTGATTTGGTTCTTATTTTAAACATGGATAACTTAGAAAGACCCTGGTGGTTTTCAATTATCCTTATGCTTCTTATGCCTTATGAACCTTGTTTCGTGCGTTGGACCAAATCAAGTCGAAAATTCTTCTCCTAAACGAGACACCAGAGCGATTCGAAAGAAAATTCACGTCGCCTGGTTTCGAAGTCAGCGCTCGATCTATCACGCCATCCAGAACCCCCCCCCCCCCCCCAATAAAAAAATATTCGTTCAAGCAAGACCAATATTTAAGCTGTTTGACCATGCCCCGTTAAACTTCTTCGCTTTTATACAAATGAATGCAATAACCACATTAAAAAATTATGGAAAGAAAATATGCAATAAAGTCAGAAATTTTGATCGAATCGATTAGACCTCAAGTAAATATACAAAGCATATTCTTGATTTAAAACTTTCCTGGTACTTGTAGGTTATTCCCCCCCCCCCCCCACGATCAATTTTGACAGAATATTTTCGTTAAAACTAACGAAAATATCACGACTTAACCTAACCAATTATTATCAAGGGCGTACAGTTGATCTATTAGTAAATAGTAAATACTATTCCAGAAACAAACAATGTTATAATTAATAATAGATCAACTGTACGCCCTTGATAATTGGTTAGGTTATGTCGTGATATTTCGTTAGTTTTAACGAAAATATTCTGTCAAAATTGGTGGTGGTGGGGGCGGGGGGGGGGGGAGATAACCTACAAGTACCACTTTCCTTATCGACGGAGATATATATATATACTGTATATATGATATATAACCTTTAACCTTTGGTTAGCTTTCGCCCAAATTGTTCATTCTGACGAAGGTCAAGCTTTTCACTCCACCTTAGATCTACAGTTTAACGTGGAATCCGAACCACGCCCCATCAGCAGCCCAGCGTCTTGACCACTAGGCCACCTAAGGTAGTGGTGCACCGATTAATCGGTATCGGCACCTGGCATGTCGATATTAGGAAAATACCTTGCATGGCCGATTAATCGGTAAAATGCCGATTAATCGGCATGAAAGGTGCCGATACCGATTAATCGGTGCATCACTAACCTAGGGTACCCATTTATCTATCAGCCACTTTCTTTTTTATTGTGTGGAAGGATGAACAGCTGGGTTTTGCTGCGCGCTGGCTGCCGTCAGGTCTCGAACCCTGGGCCGATGGATTCGTAGTCAGCGACGCTAACCACTACACCACCAATAGATATGTGTGTGTGTGTGTGTGTGTGAAATTAATGTGAAAAACACTGTATTTCGGAGGTGAATTACAGGTACAATGAAATGGGCACCACAATGCAGCATTTCAGTCTGATAAATGTTGGCTGTATAAGGGCTGTTTGTTGTTGCTTCCCCAAAACATTTCGGACACAAAGAACTACAAAATACTGAACTTCTTGATAACAACAGTCTGTCATTCATTTTAGGTGTGCAACGAACAGTTTTCAGCGATAATGGGAGAAGGGCAAAATAATTCTTGCTGTAACTCGCTGACTCGTATGAGTATATTCCTATGATATACTGTATGATGATTCATCTAGTTACACTAATAATAATAATAATAATAATAACTTAGAAAAAATATATTAATAAACTCTATTTAATGATAGTAATCCTATTAAACTAATTCGTCACACCGTCATGAACAAAACTATATGGAAACAAATCTCTAAAAGTTTAAATTGCAGAATAAAAAAGAATCCCCTTTAAAATTAAACTTCCTTTTACATTTTCTATAATCACTCGAGCGGGAATTTAATTTGGAGGGACTCTATTATAAATGGGACGTGATCCAAGACCCTTTCAAATATACAGTATATTTGTGCATTCGTTGTTGCAATATACAGAATTAATTACCTTGTTTCCGGATGCTGGCGAAGACATGACCACAAAACCGTAGCGGAAGAAAAGGGATTTTCTTACTTTATTTATTTACTTTCATAAGAATGTTTTTATGTTATTCCTGAAGAAAATTCTAGAATGTTTTGTATATATATATATATATATATATATATATATAATAATGCAAACTCAAGGAAAAAGAAAATTATTCCAAAACTTTTCGTGTATTCAGCAATACACCTCGTCAGGGAATGAATAATTATTCCCTGAGGCAGTGTATTGCTGAATACACGAAAGGCTTTGGAATAATTTTTTCTTTTTCCTTGTGGATTTGCATAATTCATGCATTTCACGTGTTAAGTGTGAAATTCATCCCATATATATATATATATATATATATATCAAGGGCGGATCTAGGCATTTCAGTAAGGGAAATGAAATGAAAAGGGCACAGTACTGAAAAAGGTATTATTATAGTATTACACCCGTCTAACGTCCAGCATTTATCTTGTCAATTAAAAGAACTATCAGAATAAGCTTAAGATAAAAATAGTGATATGGATGCACAACTACTAAAGGCACTTATGAAAACCATTACAATTACAAATTTGGAAGTAAATGTATATGGATAAAGACTCAAAATAGAATTTCAATAAAATAAAATAACCATGATCTATTTACAAAAACAAAATTTGTTTTCAGAGGCATATATATCATTCAAATAGGGCACTTGCAAGAAATTGAGTAGGGGAGGGGAGGCGGGTCCAGACGTCGCCGACCCCTCTCTAGATCCGCCGTTGATATATGTGTGTGTTCGAAGATGGACCGGTATGCGGCGGATACTGCATATTTTTTTTTTACTCATTTCACACCATTTCGGACGCTCATTTCAGAGTATACGAATATATAAAGTGCAAAACAGAAACTAAATTATAAGAGTTAAAGTCGGGAATACATTGTAAGAATCGAAAGCTTTACAACAACAAAACAACAACAACTGTTTAGGCTAATCGATAATAATAATAATAGGTCTTTCAGGAACAGCAAATTCGCTGGGATAAATTTTGATCCTTCATAACCAAGGATAAATGAGTTATAAAAAAAAATATCCAAGACTCGAAAATAAGTTAAATGCAACAGAAAAGTGTTTAGATTTATGCAGTTTGAAAAATATTAATTATTTTGACAAAATGAGGACATTTTTTATGTCCTTTGTCTCGCTTTAATTTTATAACTTCTTTGGTGAAAGTAAATACCGGCATATTATTACCCTACTTCAAACATATATATATATATATATATAAGATTTAGAAGTTCTCATTAATTATATTTTCTTTTTGTGATTTCTGGTAATTCTTGCTGGTAAGGACGTCATATTATCATTTATTTATTTACAGTGTTGTGCCATAGTGATATATATATATATTTATTAAATGCACTTTTAAACTTTTTAAACCTATATTTGATAGGCCTATTTAGATTCACACGAATAGCGGAAGTTGGCTTCCTTTCGAGACTAGGCCTATAAATAAGTTCGAACAAACAACTCACGGTCTCATAACACACTGAGTCGATATGAGGCACCAAAAGCAGGGCCAGATATTTCTCTCTTGGGCTTGTGCCACGATAGATTGGCACTGGTTAAAAAGGGCTTATCTGAAGTTTCTTGTAGTGAAGCGTAAAATACTAATTTACAGTGAACAGATTCAGAATTAATAAAAGCTAATGTCTCTTTTTAAAGATTTTTAGGCTCATCTTAAAGATGATTTCGTAAGATTTATTCCATGCAGCAAATCTTGGCTTCGATACCTTGGCTTCTACCTTCGATAGACTAACATTTCTCATCAATTAATAAAATGTCTCTTATTACCAAAATATTTATTTATAATAAATAATTATTTCGCTGTTCGACAGAAAAAATGGTGTTACGCGCGAGGAAAATATGGAAGTTCATAAGGTCCATGAGGGTACGGGGTATAATCTTAAGGAAATTGAATAATGTTCTACAGCTACGCAAATCCTCTTTGAACCTTATAATTTTTTTTTTTTTTTAGTTTTCTCCAATTAATATACTTCCTTTTCTTATTTTCTTTTTAATTTTGTATTTTATCGTAAAATCCCAACGGAATTTGGAAAATGCATTACGCAGTAATTTCACAGACAATTAATCTTTCAGATTCATTCAATAAATACTGCAGTGTGCGCCATGGAAGTCAAACAGGCGAACGAAAACGATTAGCTATTATTTCAGTTTGTAGAAAACGAGTGAACGTAAACTAAAGTAATTATATATAGATATATAGCTATAGATATAGATAGATAGATAGATATATAGCTATAGATTATAGATAGATAGATAGATATATAGATATAGATAGATAGATAGCTATAGATATAGATAGATAGATAGATATATAGCTATAGATATAGATAGATAGATAGCTATAGATATAGATAGATAGATAGAGATAAAACGGAGACTGAGTCAAATTTGAGTGACATTCGATTGGTTATTTATCAGCCATGAAACGTTTTTCATCCATGTCCTCATTTCAAAACGAAAGGTGAAATCTTCCCCCTACCACTATGCATGATGTTGGGCCCTTTTGTACTCACCGATCCGACCATGAACCAGCCACTTTTCACCATGCAAAACTTTCGAGACGAAAGTCTGAGCGAAGAGTTCAGCTTTATCAGGAGAGGAAATGACAACTGAGCCATCAGAATTGAAAAGAGGAGGGAAAGAAGAAGTACATTTGTTAGAAAGGTTTTTGGCTAGGTGCCAGAAAGAACGAAAAATAGTAGAATTAGACAGTTTTTCTGGCTGATGAAGGAATTTTTGACGAGTCGAAGAACAAATTTTGCACGATTTCGGGCAAAAATATAAGCTAAGTAAGAGTCAGGAGTAGGGTGGCCATTTCCAAATTTCCAAAAAGGACACTGCGTATGTGGCCGTATGTTAACAACACACACACACACATATATATATATATATATATATATATATATATATATATACAAACTCAGAATGGTTCCCTGAGAACATTATGTTAAACACAGACCGTGCATGGAACAAGGAACTCTTCTGGGAAAATTAAATCCACTATAGTCCGAATAAGTAATGGTAAATGACAAATACCAAAGTTTTTTTTTTTTTTTTTTTTTTTCCTTTTTCATGATTTTAGCCCGACGTGGGCAACGGGTCTCTCGCAAAGAGATCCCATAAATATAGCTTCCCTCACCAGCTATCTGCAAAGCAGACAGGATCCAGCTTTGGGACGTGGATCTAGGGTTTAAAGCAAGCCTAGATCCCTACACTCAGAACCTCTATATAAGTAAAAGACTCGCTGCATTCACGTCGTGTTGAATAAATCAAAGAAAAAGGGGGTAACTATTATATTTTTAGCCAAAAAAACCAAAACTTAAACCTCAACCGGGACATTGAGCGTCCACTTTTCAAGGCACGAAACACGTCCGTTTAGTATACACAAACTCAGAATGGTTCCCTGAGAACATTATATGTTAAACACAGACCGTGCATGGAACAAGGAACTCTTCTGGGAAAATTAAATCCACTATAGTCCGAATAAGTAATGGTAAATGACAAATACCATAGTTTTTTTTTTTTTTTTTTTTTCATGATTTTAGCCCGACGTGGGCAACGGGTCTCTCGCAAAGAGATCCCATAAATATAGCTTCCCTCACCAGCTATCTGCAAAGCAGACAGGATCCAGCTTTGGGACGTGGATCTAGGGTTTAAAGCAAGCCTAGATCCCTACACTCAGAACCTCTATATAAGTAAAAGACTCGCTGCATTCACGTCTGTGTTTAACATATATATATATATATATATAACAAAGAAATGAATATTCATTTTTACTCCTTGGGCAGACTGACTGTCCGACTTGTAGTCATGAAATTGAAAACAAATGCGGCTTATCAGCAGTGTTGCCAACTACATATAATAAAAATACGTTAACGGTTATTATGGCCTTCAGTACCCGCTATTTTAAGTGTACCTGAGGTAATTTATATAATTCTTTTTAGCCAGACCCCAAAAAGGAGGACAAATTAACGTCCGGCTCAAGGTGGCTTCGGATGGAGGACAGAGTGCTCGAAAGGAGGAATGTCCGGCCTAAAGCCGGACGTCTGGTTACCCTAGTCAGGAGTTGAATGGCGATGGTACCTTCTGAAAGCCTCCTCTCTGTTGCGGATAGCATTAGAACAAGAAAAGTTAAACCAAGGTCTTTTTGCATTAGTAGCAGGAAAAGAATATGGAATATACATCTTCACGCCCGAGAGAATCACTTCCATGATGCGCTCAGCGCACTCTGAGGGTCCCCGTCCACGGTAGCAGTAATCATTCAGTGGGAAATCAAAGAAGTACTGCCTAAGGGCCTCTCAATCGGCGGCGCCAAAATGCCAAAGGCGCTTCCACTTAGGAAGATCAAAAGGTCGAATTGGATAGGATTGGGAACAGAAATAAGATTGTGGTCGGAGGAGCCCAGCGGAGAAGAAATTTTAACAGAGTAAGAAGAAGGATGAATGGTTAGAAATAAACCCAGAATGTTGGGACTATCTCAAAGACGAATGGGGATGTGAGTAGGGTTCTTTACAATCTGCTCTAGGTCATTCAGGATAGAGAAGTTGTAGGCTAGTTCACCAGGAATGTCAGTGAAATGGGAGGAAACCCAAAGGTGGTGGTGAGCATTGAAATCACCTAAAATGGAGATTTCAGGGAACGGAAAGTGTGATAGAATGTTTCCCACTTTGGAAGTGAGGTAGTCAAAGGATTTTGGATAGTCAATAGAATTAGGAGAAAGGTAGGCAGCGCAGATGTATTTAGTTTGTGGTTCAGATTCCATATAAATCCGTAAATCTCGTCTCTCATGTAAACAATGAAATTTGCATCATAATTGAATCTAAAATTTCATGTTAGTCAGAAAATAAATTTTCAGCTCGATGGGTAACACCGTTTCCCTATAAGCGAAGCGAAGATATTGAGGTTTTGGGGGTTCGAATCCCGATAGTGCCGGTAATAATAATTGTCCAGATTTAGCGCAATGGGCCGCATTCGTTGGTCTGAGCGCTGTGATAGTTCCTGGTCCTCTTGAATGACTATTATCAGCAATTTTAGTAAATAATTAGCTTGTTTAAAAATAGGTCGTAAATTTCACGTGTACACACACACACACACACACATATATATAGCTTTAATGACTTCGCAGTGTTTTAAATTTATTATCTACTTTTTCCTTTATTACTTCATGTATGTATTTTAAATTAGTTAAAATATTTTTTATTTATGATTTATATATTATTAATTATAACTACCTTTGCAGTGATATTTTATCTTTAATTCATCTGAGAGCCCAGTCAAGCCTGAAGATTAAGAGCCAAATAAAATAAAATAAAGAATCCAATTTGACAATGATTTATTTTAAGTTAAAATTATTTAACAAAAAATAATTGCAAAAAATCGTAATATTTATTTTATAAATAAAGACTTTATTCTTTCAATAATTTTTAATAATAATTTTTAATAATAATTTTTAATAATAATTTTTAATAATAATTTTAATTCAAACGTAAAAAGGTGTAAATATACAAATTTTACTTTTAAAATGTAAAAAAAATTAAGTTTAACGAGTTTTAAAGAAAAAAAAAAATCGGAGTAAATTTTATTTATTATCGTACTTGGATATACATACAAAAAAAAAAAAAAACCGCCAGTCTAATCGGAAGCTCTGGGTTCGAGACCCGGCCCGCCCCGGACTTAGATCTAGCAGCGATAAAGGTGCTTTTCCGCGTGGGTCTTCCTTGATAGGATAGTGGTTCGGATTCCACGTTAAGCCATAGGTCCCTATCATCATATGACCTTGTGTAAATATTTCGAAAGGGGGTTAAAAACCCTCCCTAAAACAATTATTACTCATGTCATTAAAAATGAAAAATATTTAGACATTATTTATAATCTTATTTCCAAGTTTTGATAAGGAATCACACATTATGTATTTCAATTCAAATCTTTGCACAAAACAATAGCCTAGGACCTAGGTCATGTGACGAAGAGGACCTACAGCTTTATGTAAGATTCGAACTATCTGCGGATCGCTATATCATCTAGACTCTAGAGGTAAAGGATGGTCCCCCCATCCAACTACAACTCAGACCCAATGTCGCTTAATTTCCTCTGATCTCACGAAAAGCGGTGTTGCTATATATATATATATATATATATATTATATATTCTAAATAATAAATATTAAAATATGAAAACGCGTCGCAAAATATGAAAACTGAGCGAAGTAAAAAAGATAACTGGCAGTGATGTATTAACAAACGATAAACCAATCAGAAAGCCGTATGACTATGACGTCATAATCGCACCAGTGGCGTCACGAGGGGAAGGTTAAGGATTGTGGGTTGAGCTCTTCTTGATCCGCATTTCCCGCTTCCCTCACGTTGAGTCTCTGTTTCTCTCTCTTTCTCTCTCTCTCTCTTCATTATGGCATCATTTCCCAACTGGCCCTGCAGTGCCACGGACGTAGTGTAATATACAAAGCGAGTAATAATTTGTAGGGTAAACTTTACGATTTACATTCAAATTTAAAACTGTGTCAGTGTAGGATAAAAGTAGCGACATTTGAAAATGGAGGGCGAATGGAAGAAAAAGAATTATTATTAAATATGTGTTATAACGTAATAATTCCTTTTAAGGCATAATGATAATGACTCGGTTTTCCTTTTGTTATTGACACTGTTTTAACCGTAATAATTCATGTGTCGCCCACCATGACACAGAGGACACTCTGAATCTTAAATTACTGGAGTCTCGTCATTTTTATTTGTTTCCTCATCATTTTAACTGAAGGTAAGACATAGTCTTTAGTTATGAGGAGAGAGAGAGAGAGAGAGAGAGAGAGAGAGAGAGAGAGAGAGGAAGTAGCGTCGTAGTACAAAAAAATGAACTTCCGGATTTACATTTTAAAGGTTTATAAATTGTCAATAAAAAATTTATATATATACATATATAGATACACACACACGCACACATTCTAAGATAAGAAGTTCACAAAAATTTTATTAATACAAAAAAATATATATATAATATATAACTAAATTTTTTTCCAAATCTGCGAAACCAAAACTAAAATTGTAATTGAAATTCTTTATATTTTTATTGCTAAAAAATAAATTTAGAACATAATTTTTGTCACGTGATAATAATTTCGATAAAAATAAACAATTAACGTTAAGTGGACTATTAATGTTATGCAAATTGGTCCCTTTTAAAAAGCTTTAAGCTCAAGATAATATTTAACCAGATTTAGCCAATTTTACGACAGTAAAGCGATCCACAAATATTAATATTATTATTAATAATTATTATCATCATTATTATTGTAAAGTAAACTAAGTTATTGGAAAGGAATATATATATATAAACTCGATTCAATGCCTTATTGATTGGTTAACTGTAGAGCAGTGGTCTCCAAAGTGGGGTGCGCCTGCCGATCTAAGGGGTGCGCGAAGAAAATTTGATGATTCTGATTTATCATTGTTTTTTCGTAGAAAGTTTTTGAATTTCAAGAAGATAACCGAGAAAGAAAATACTCGCTAACATACATTCATTCCTAGGAATTTGCGAGATAGTATCCGCGATGTCGCTTACTCGCGATTAAAATTTAGCAAACTAAATATCACAATTCGAGATCGCCGCATTATTTTGTAAAATAACAGTTGATTGACATCAGGGAAAATACAAGTTTACGAACCGAATTTCAACAGAAAACTGTGCACAATTAGTGGATTGGATTAAAAAATGCGTACCCAGATTTAATAAGCGCAGCGAACGATGCGCTCCTTCCATTTGGATCTACATATCTGCGTGAGGTGTCTTTTTCCGCTATGATAGGTATTAAAACCAAGAATCGAAATAAACTGAACTCGGAACCGGACCCTCGAATCGCTGTATCACAAAGTGTCAAACCAAGATTTTCAGAAATTATGAAGCACAGTCAGCCACATTGTTCTCATTAAATTATTTGCTAAGTATATCTTCACCCTATCGTATTTCTGTTGTATACTATTAACTTGCTAGTAAATAATGAAAGGATATATATACTGTATATATATAATCTTCATGTTCATTAGGAGTGCGTGTTATTTATTTTTGCTGATTAAAGGGTGCGTGATCAAAAAAGTTTGGAGACCACTGCTGTAGAGGATTGACCACTATTTTATCTGGTAATAATAATAATAATAATGATAATAATAATAATAAATAATAATAATAATAATCTTTATTGGGAAAGAACATATTACATAAGATATACATTACAGCCATACTGGTTTACACAATGTTGGCAATTAACCTTTCATTTTTGTAGTTTAATTAGAGTAGACTTATCTGAATATGCCGTTGGGAAGCATGACAGCTTTAATGGTGTAAAGGTATATAGAGATACTATATCATTCGGGTTATCTCAGGTTTAGGATCTAAATTTTGGCAAGAGGTTAACTGAAATGTCTCAACTCAAGAACTTAGATTAATTCGACAAAGTCCTGTTCTCGAAGGTTTGGGAATCTGACGAAATAACTTGAATAGAGAGCTTTGTATACGTTTAATGCGTCCGTAGAAAATTGTTGAGAGTAATTGACCCAAAAGCCATTTAATTAAAAGTGGTCGGTCAAGAATGTAGTTTACGGTGGAATATGAGGACTAGGCATTGATATCACGCTGGAGAAGGGATCTTGTTGTTTTTTGTTGCGTGATTTAACCCTTCGGCCTTACAACCAGGTCATATGACACGGGGAACCTACAGCTTAACGTGGAATCCGAATAACCATGGGTCGCTACATCATCCGCAAAGCTGAAAACTCACCTATCAAACTACTACTCAGGTTGCATGTCATTTAATTTCCATGGTCTTGAGGGAAGCGATGGAACAACGTGACCAAGACGTAGCCCTAAAATTACGGGTACGCCCGGTGTGTCCTACCGGCGGTGTCGCCCACAAAAGAGTTGCATCACCATACAACTTTTTAAGTTCGGCTGATGAAATCACACGAAACGTGCGCGCTACTTCTAAGTAATGATGTGCCATTGATGTATTGAATTTCATACTACTTTCTAGTTTAAATATTATACTTACCGAGAAACTGCAACAATTAAAAAAATATAAAGTATTTAAACTAATATAGTAATAAATAATTACATAAATAATACTGACGCAAAATCTTCCTGAGGAAATTGACAAATGTTAACAAGTGTTATTAAATTTATTATCAATACTCAAAATACATCACTGATGTTATACGTAATTTCTGTTACTACATCTCACTTTGACCAAAAAATGTAAGGTGTTTCAAATAGTTTGGCCATATATATATATATATATATATATATATATATATATATATATATATGAAAGAACACTCTTCTCTCTCCCTTCACCCATATGACCCTCATTGGGCATAGGGGCATTACTCAATCCACGCGTTGTGCCTTTCTGGTATACAGAGTTAATAACGGCTTTTCCCACTGACATTTAGAATTAGGGGAACCTTTTTTCCCCTTATTTGGGTATTTGGGGATAAAGGGTGGCATGGTGCTTATCAATTAAACTTAATTATCCGGAGCTGAGAGTCATCATAATTCATATGAAAAAAGAAGATAGTCAAAAAGCATTCTAATTAACATATATATATATATATATATATATATATATATATATATATATATATATATATATATATGGTTTAATTTTAGAAGGTTAAAGATGAGATACAAGAGGGAGAGTTGAACCTATACCCAATACCCCTCTCGTCGACAAAACCAAACAATCAACACTACAAAACTAACAACTGAACCCAACTTAACCTAATCTAACCTAACTTAATATTACCCACCGTAACTCGTCGATATTTTGGTCTTGGGATGAAATCACATTAGTCTAGGAGGGTCCGATAATCGTGTTTTTAATTCATCAAATGAGTTGGGGTTGAAACGAATGAATACATGAGTTAAAAGAAAGTCTATCTTATATAATGAACTTCCTCCAACAAATTAAAAAAAATTACTCATTGTAGTATACAATAACAATACTTTCGTTGGCCAAAAATATAAGAAATAAATCTAATAAGTTTCAGTTGAACTATAGAGAAAATATATATATTTATACTTCTTCTATACTGTGAAAAGCCAGTCCTGTCCGTCTGTAGACACCCTGTATTTGCTATGAAGCGATTCTGAACATAGAAATAAATGCGCTTTTGTTCCGTTTTAACTTTTATTCTAATGCGTACAGATTTTCATTGCGTAATACAATGGGTTTGAATGTGAAGCTTAAGATTTTCATTGTTGCGTTCTTTTCTATAGTTTTATTGACCGAATAAGTGACCTCCCTCCCCGCTCGATTACTGAGGGTTCAATTATTCGGCCAATAAAACTATAGAAAAGAATGCAGCAATGAAAATTTTAAGCTTCATATCCGAACTCATTGTATCGAGATTTGTGAAGCTTAAGATTTTCATGGCTGCGTTATTTTTTTATAGTTTTATTGATCCAAAACTATTGACTCCCCAATTACTGAGGCCGAAAGGCCCCAGCACCGCGGGTGCCATTTTTGCTAGTATATACAATTTGAGAAGAATTGCCCAACTTCAACTTAAAAAATTTGATTATTGATGTGGTTTCTGTATATTTGTGGTTCTGAATTTCATATTTTTGTTGTTTTTCCTTAAAATCTACATAGTGCCAAAGCTGGCACTGATCCTTTAGTAATGTACTGTAATGAAGCAACTTTACCCAGTTTGCTGACAAAAAAGCAAAAAAGAAACAGTTAAGGAAGCTGACTACAACCCCGTTATTTTTAGCATTTATTTTAACCTGATTTAATCCAATTAACCAGACCTATTGTAACGTAAACTCTGTTAATCTAACTTAACCTAATCTAATAGATTGGGGGTAGGATTTGAAATTTTGCTTGTGCGTGTTGGTCTTTGCGAGTGTAGAGATTCTTTTTTTTTATTAATTGTTTGGTAGGTATTTGGGGGGGGGGGGGGTCAACGAAGTGGTAATGAAAGAAACAGAAAAGTGAGAGAGGCGAGAGGAGAATGAATTTCCAAAGTACTTTACAGAGCCGAATCTCTCTCTCTCTCTCTCTCTCTCTCTCTCTCTCTCTCTCTCTCTCTCCAGAAGTAATTTTATTTAAAATATAAACCTAAAAAAATTATCAAAAAACGCTAAAACCTTCGTTTGTCATATTTTCTTTTATTATTTTTTAAAGAGAATATACATTTGCTAATTGGACTATTAATATTTTTTTTTGTTTAATTCGGCCATTAAACTTTTTTGGCTTTACTGGGTTCTCACATTAATTATAAGATAAAAAAATTGTAATGTTAAGGATGTTTAACCTCCTTCGCAACATCTAAGGTCATATGACGAAAGGGACCAACAATTTTACGTGGGATACGAACCACGGGTCGATTTAATCTGGACACGGAGAACGGTCTCCCATCCAACTACTAGCTAGACCCAGTGTCGCTTAACTCCGCTGATCAACGGGAAGCGGTGTAACAACATTGGCCACGATAGCTCTTATAGGATAAAACGAGCATTTTATATATATATATATATATATTAGTTACGATTACGTAATATTAATAGTAATTTCTTATGGTTATTTTTGAATATACATTATGAAGACCTCTAAAATTATATTCACATGGGATTCAATTAAGTGCCTATTAAAATACCAATCTTAAAAGGGATCAAATAATGTGGAATACCTTATTTGCCCATATCCTCGGACCATATGAGGCTCTCCTCTGAAGAAGTGGCTAAACGACAAAATTAAAAACCGCCAGAAAACGCATTTAAAGTTATACAAAATCTGAAAGTGACAAAAATTTTGAACTTTAAAAAATATTTCGACCAAATATCTTCAAAAGTTCAAAAGCTATTTCACTTTCAAATTTGATACAACTTTAAATGCGTTTTCTGGCGTTTTTCACATTTGTCGCTCAGCCACTTCTCCATAGAAGGGCTTCATATTGAGAAGAGTTGATAATGATGATGATGGTATGGTTGGGATTTTAGATGTGAAACACTTTCCTATCCCTGACTAATTCTAACTATTAAATATGTAGAACAGGGGTAGTGTTTTTAAACAGCCTGTCCGCGGAAGGAAAGCTATCGGTCCGCATTTTCCTTGTTAGTATACAATTATGAGCAAATAAAAGACTTATTAAAGTGTATTCCTTAACTAATGTTGTTCACGTTATCGTCAATGCTTTGTTTTTACTAAAATATTACTGTATTAGAGATGTGACAAACTTGACTTTCGCTAGAATGAACAATTCGGGCGGAAGCTAAACCAAGGTTAATGAAGGTTACATAGGGTGTTCCATAAGTCCGGTCTCAGAGGAAAATTTATTTTAAATTAAATTTACAAAAGTAATAATACATTAGAACGAAAACAAATGTTCAAATTGATGTTTTGCTTTGGGTTTATGGAATACCCTGTATATATATATATATATATATATATATATATATACAGGTGTCCCAGAATTAACTATCTATTTGAATGAAATCGGACAAATTTTTTAAAAACACACTTTTATTTATGTTTATCATGTTTAATATGTGTTAAAAATGTATAAATTTCTAAAAAAATTTCGTAATTTTATTTTCAGAATTTTTTCATTATCTGGTCCAATGAAGACCGTTTGAAGTCATAGAATGGCAAAGAGACTCTCCAAAAGTTAACGTGTGGCTTGGAATGACCAAATCCAAAATTTATGGCCCATTCTTCTTTGCGGAAGCAACTGTAACAGGTACCGTCTACCTTGATATGCTTCAGCAGTTTCTCGAACCACAGCTTCTTGATGATAGCATTCTTGATAATGTTGTTTCAACAAGATGGAGCACCATGTCATTATGCTCTAATTGTTCGAGAATACCTCAACAGACGCCTTCCGAATCGGTGGATTGGACGTGGAGGACCTCGACCTTGGCCTCCGCGTTCTCCGGATTTGACACCCCTGGATTTCTTTGCATGGGGTTTCATAAAAACAAAGGTTTATCGCCAAAAGATCAATGCTTCTTGTTGAAACACAACATTATCAAGAATGCCATCATCAAGAAGCTGTGGTTCGAGAAACTGCTGAAGCATATCAAGGTAGACGGTACCTGTTACAGTTGCTTCCGCAAAGAAGAATGGGCCATAAATTTTGGATTTGGTCATTCCAAGCCACACGTTAACTTTTGGAGAGTCTCTTTGCCATTCTATGACTTCAGACGGTCTTTCATTGGACCAGATAATGAAAAAATTATGAAAATAAAATTATGAAAAAAATTTAGAAATGTATACATTTTTAACACATATTAAACATGATAAACATAAATAAGAGTGTTTTTAAAAAATTTGTCCGATTTCATTGAAATAGATAGTTAATTCTGGGACACCCTGTATATATATATATATATATAACAATATTGTGAAAAATATCATAGTAAAAAATAGCCCTACCAATAATTCAGGCATTATCTATAAAATTGGTTGTAAACAATGTGATTCCTTTTACATAGGTCAGACGGGAAAGGATTTGCACACACGTATAAAACAGCATCAATATTCCGTTAGAACAGGACAGTTGTCCAGTGCCCTTTTTGTCCATTTGTCAGAGTTAGCCCACTGTATTGATTGGAATAATGCTTCAGTTTTATTCCATTCAAGCAACATTGTTAATAGAAATATTCTTGAGTCTGCCATTATCCAACTTTCAAATAACTTCAACATAAGCAAAGGTCTTTTTCAACTCGATCCTGTTATGTTGAATTCCTTTAAAGCAGACTTAGATAAGAAGTGTAAAACATTAAATCTTTGGTAAACTTGTCTTCTACTTTATTAACTTTTAATTTGCATTTTATTTTTTATATATATCGAAACCTGACCATAGGCAGAAATGTGTTAAAACCCGGACAGAGTTCTAGTATAAATTTGTATTTTTATAATCCATTTGATCTTGTGCTAAAAATCGATTAACTTTTAATTTGCATTTTATTTATTTTTTTTTTTTATATATATCGAAACCTGACCATAGGCAGCATTGTGTTAAAACCCGGCAGAGTCCCAGTATAAATTTGTATTTTTATAATCCATTTGATCTTGTGCTAAAAATCGATATTTTTCCTTACAATCTGTACGCCTCATTGGTAATCCTTTAAGGTTTTAATTTTTAATTTTTTATTATTTTTACTTCTCTGTTTATTGTATATATATGTATGTATGTATGTATGTATGTATTTGTATATATAGATATGTATGTATATATATATATATATGTGTGTGTGTGTGTGTATGTATGTTATTTATTTTTCTTTTTTTCTTTCTGTAACCTATATATAGGCTTAACCTTTTTATATACTTCAGTGTTCCTGAGGATGTCATTAGACGAAAGCGCTTGAGCACCATTTTGTGTTTCCTTTCCTTCGTGGTTTTATTCATCATAAATATTTTTCACGTGTTACCTTCGTGAAATAATTTTCATATATATATATATACATATATATATATATATATATATATATTAATTCTTCAATTGTTTTTCCATTCCTTGAAGGAGATAACTGTTTTAAACAGATTTTTAATTAGGCATCTAAATCACTGGCATAATTCCATATAATAATGAATACAGGGAGCCACAAATACTGCACATTCGTACATCTCATTAATATAATTTCCTCATTGAAATAATTTTCGTCCAGATAGAGTATATATGATAGAACCAAAATTCTTTATATAAATATACGGTCAATTGATTTCTACAGGGTGGCCCACAAGCCCCAATCAGTTATAATTAAAATGAAAATCCATCTAGCGGAGCTTACACTGACGTAATCCATTCCTAACGGAAGAATATTTGTCGAGATGGTCATAATATTTTCAACTTTAAATATTTCGAAACTTATTATAAATTTTTTACTTTGATTTTTTGTATTTTCGCTTTAATTATAACCGCTTGGGGCTTACGGGCCACCCTGTATATACGATTCCTCCATCCTTACACACACACACACACACACTACATACATACAGTTACCCCTGTCTTGAAATATCCTCCTTATACGAAGATTCAGCTATTATATTACAGCCAAACACTATATATTGTCTCTCACACACACACACACACACACACACTGACGTTCATTTCATCATATCACTTAAACATTAACTACAGAAGCCTATTTAGTTGAACTCTCCAAATTAAACCCTTCCGCGGTTTTTATTTTTGCTTTTCTTTCATTTATAAATGTTTCAATTCACTGCCAAATTTAGAGAATAAACTTAATTTTGAAGATTATAATTGTTTCCTTGTTTCTGTATTAAAGATCGCTGTTGTTGTACGGTATATATAGATTCATGCTTCCTTAAGTATCAATCATTTGATCACTTGATGCACTTCAACGCGCATCGTCTGTAAACCTCGTGTATATGTATATATATATATATATATATATATATATATATATATATATATATATCAAAGTTAAGTATACAGGGTGTTCCATAAATCCATTTACCCTCGCTTATTCTAAGAGGATAAGGTTCAGGGATAAAGAGATTTATGGGACATCCTTTATATAAAAACGAAAAAAATTTTTTCAGCCCAAATTATCAGTCCTTCTTTAGTTCAGGAAGAGGGGGGGGGGGGAAGGAAAATAGAACTTATAACCTTTCAGCGAAAGGAGCGAATCGTATAAAAATACTAAAACTAAAATCACCATTAAGTCAAAAGACAATTCTTTATTATTAAAACTGAAAGGCAAAAAGGGAAAGTCTGCTACATGTAGTTTAAGGAGTAGTTTCGGAATATTTCGGACAAATTCTACTAAACGACACGTGAAGAATTTACGAATAGTTCCCATAGGCGCTGTTTACTCATGAAGTCTGCTACGTACACTGTTTAGTTTTCAACCTACAAGACCAGTGAAGTCTTCAGGTGGCGTTCAGCAGACTTATTAAAATTTAAGGGTTTCATGCATGTAGCAGACTTTCCCTTTTTGCCCTTCAATTATTCAGTGTTAACTATTTGGCTATTGTCGTTATGAATATAATGCGTGCAAGTAAATGAAGACATTGTGAAGTTATTGAATAGACTGGACACAGTTAAGTACTGGACTATCAGACCGAAATGTACAGTTGAGGAAAAAAGTTCACCTAGAAATCTAACATTTTTAAAAAGCATATAAAGTTACTAATCAGTAACAGCTCGAATTAGTTTTTTAAATTTCATTTTGCTGTAACCAAAAAACAATAAAATATCCAAAAAAAACAACCCAGTTTATTATCAATTAGTAATTTCTTCTGCTTTCTAGAAATTTTAGGTTCCTAGAGAGAGAGAGAGAGAGAGAGAGAGAGAGAGAGAGACGTATGAATATACTCGTAATTAGAATGGAAGCATTTGTGTGGCTTCGGGAAATAAACACAAAATTGATGCGCGTCTTGCTTCCCCGAGAATTATGGATTACGCTACTTATCTCACGTTAATAAATCAAAGAATCACTGTTATTTCCATTAGTAATGAACTTATTATGTACGGGAGTCTCGTTCAAGTAAGATGACCTTCTATAACTGACGATGATGATGCGAGCTACTATTCGTATACCCTGAATGGATATATATATATATATATATATATAACGCTCTGAATAAAATGCTGAAGCATTCTCACACATTGATTACGATGAGACAGAATATTGTCGCTACCACTACGTTCACCGTCTATATACTTGGCAATGATACTGCGAGCTGCTCTTACCCTGAATTAGGGTATGGGCAGAAGGATATGTTTTACACAATGTAAAATAGTGAAACCTCTCTTCAAACTAGACTTATTTAATATATGTCGTAAATGGTGCTTATATATATATATATATAAATATATATATATATATATATAGTTTTGTTTGCATGTACTTAAAAAGGAAGTTCTTTTGTCAAGGACAAATCGTGGAGTATGGCACTGGTCACTGCTAAGGTTGTAACGGGTCCTTCATTCGGGGTCAAACTGACTCATACGAGTACCAACTCAATGCCATGAAACGATAGTAATTCTTACTACATTAATAAGAACGCCATTAAATTATTTTATTCATAATTATTGTATTTATTACTAACCAATGTCTTGGACAGAGCGATTAACTTTGATTTTTTAAAGGTTAGTGTTTTAAGTTAGGTTAGGTTATGGGTAACCTTTATTTAAATTTATCTAATTGAACCTATATTTATTTAATAGAGAGGGCACTTCATCGATAATGTTATTAACTTTACAATAACTTAACCTAACTTATACTAAACTAACTCATAACCTAACTTAACCCAAAGAACACTTCGAAGTGTGATCTAACGCAGCAGAGAATAAGATTTTTTGAGAAAATCAATCATAACTGTTTTGAAGGCAATCATTTGCAGCAAAATTTCTCTTTATTTTACAATTTAGGATCAAAATCGTAATATAAAAGGAAATTTTGTCGTAAAATTTCCACTGGAAACTACCATACATCATACCATACAATTACCAGTTATCATACATCATCACTATTGAACTAACCCCTCGACATATAATCCCGATCTAATTGAGTGTTCTCGACAAACAACGCTTCTATATAAAATTCCCACAGATCCACCAAACAGAGGCAAAATAAGCTGTCCACTGAACATCCACGCTAAGCATAAAGGATGTTACGTGAGTGCGTCTTAAATATGCCTGTATAAACGCACCCAACCATGCAGTGACATTACTTGAAGACTCGTCTCCCGTATAGTTCCTCCTTCGCAGGAAACGAAATTCTTAGATTACTCAAGTGGAAGCACTTCAATACATCATATAACTACAATTCTTTGACAACTTCCTACGCACAACTGTTTTTCCGAGTGTCGTGTTTCTCATGCGACAACTTTTATTTGGGCCAAATGAGAGAACATCCTGCAATCACATGTAGTTGCTCGATTACTTATTATTAATTATATATAGCCCAAGTAACGGAATCTATTGGCCATTATAGGTCCAATATTGAAGCCATATGGATTCGATGGTCCAACAGTCCTTTCAATATAGCTTTGCTGCTTTAGTTATACATTGTGGTCCAGGATTTAACTTCAAGATTATTTCAAAATTTTAAAAGTAGATTCTCGAAAGTACACACACACACACCACACACACATATATATATATATATATATATTAATATATATATATATATATAATATATATATATATATATATATATACGTACTCGTATACATACATAATATATATATATACGTACTCGTATACATATATATATATATATATATATATATATACTCGTATACATATATAATTGCTTTTTTAGAACTGTTTTCTTAAGTAGTCTAACCACTGTTCAAACAAATGACCTAAAATGCTCATAATTTTTATCTTTTATGTGGTGTAAATTTAATACTATGGAGAAATAGGTCTCTTCACAAGAAACTGCACAATACCAATTTCATAAACACACACATACGCACATATATATATATATAATATATATATATATATATATATAGCTCATGGGTTTCCTATACATATAATAATCAAATTCATAAATTTCATTGAAAGTAATTTATGATGTCATAAAAAATTATACCAAACGCTACCATTTTTCAATTTCAGGAAGACAAAAATAATAATAATAATAACAATAATAATAATCATAATATTATTCAGTTACACAAAACGGAATTGTAATTTCCCTGTTGGCGTTCTTTCATCCTTGGTGGGAATAGGTCATTACATAAATGGGTATATCCATATAAAGGTTATTATCCGTTTCATATTGAAGATGCCAATACCCCGAAGACTAGTAAACGCTAAGTTCAACATCGACGGGCCAGATTGACACCTTTTGGAAGAAAACCATTTGGTAGACATACCACACAGTCTACAGATTAAACTAGTTTCTTCACGTTTCTATATACAAACTTTCAAACGGGTCTGTGAAATGGAGAAAAACCAGTCGCTCAATAAATTTAGAAAAGAACGCAGCCACGAAAATTTTGAGCTTCACATCCTAAGGCTTAAGCCATTGGATCAAAATTTGCGAAGTTGGATTAAAAAATGTAAGTGGCTCGTGAGCTTAAAATAAATGTTGAAGTTTCCCGTTCCCCGTTCGGAATCGTATGAAATTATTTACGTGTTATATTGCGAGGAGCGTGAACCGACCATTTAATTAACCGCGATAGGAATGAACGATACAGGTTAGTTAGTTGGTCCATTTTACGTCCTTGAGCGATGAAGGGTCATTGAGACGGAGAGTAATTCCATCGCCCGAGAAAAATAAAAATCATTATTTTGAGGTCATGGTCGAGCTGAATAAATTACAAGCGAAATTTCGTCATTGTTCCCTCTTTCAATTTCTCAGGCTGGCTTGGGATAGTCCATGAATGGGTTTATAGGGGCATTGACACTAACTTTTGTTTAAGTACAAGTAAACATAAGCTAATGATTTTTTTTTTAATTCCAAATTCCACATGTTAATCGTGGCCACTAGCTTTTTGACAAAGTCGACAAGCAGAAAACTCCACCCATTTCATACGTCACGCCAATCAGGGTGAATCTTTATGCCCGAATTAAGCATTCGTTCTAGGTTGATTAGTAATTTCGGACCTCTCCGTTCTATGGGCACCATTGAAATGAGAGAAATTAATATTTTTGAAACATATATATATATATATATATATATATATATATATATATATATATATATATCGAAACCTACGGTAAAATTATTGAATTCCTGGTTAGGTCAACTGTACGCTCTTGACGATTGGCTAGGTTAAGTCGTGATATTTTCGTTAAAACTAACGAAAATATCACGACTTAACCTAACCAATCGTTAAGGGCGTACAATTAACCTAACAGGGCATTCAATTAATCTAATCGGGCATTCAGTTGACCTAACCGGGCATTCAATTAACCTAACCGGGCACATATATATATATATAGCCAGGTCTTTGCGTGAACTATAAGATGGTCTATACTGTAGGTGTAGGGCATGGTTAATTAATCATTTTTAGGAAAAAGTGATGAATGATGAAATTTTCTAATTAATCAATGATTAACTGATTAAAACTGATTAAAAATGAAATACTTCTGAAAAGAGTAAGAAAGAGCTTTATTGTTTCTGTTGCGTAAGATAAGACCGAAGAAAAGAGTTTGCTCAAACATTTAGTTTGCTTTAGTTCAAGGAATCAGGCATGGGCGGATTAGACAGTTTATACACGCAAAAAGGTGCCCAAATTCAAATGATACATTACAAAATTTAAGGTAAAATGATGCTGAAATTATGAGGAAAATTAATCATTTCCCATCATTTTATAAATATTTTTGATTAATTAATGATTAAATTCGAAAACAATGATTAACTGATTAATCAGAACCTGCCCGAGAGAAGGGGTTTCAAACTGTGTTCCGCGAGAACGTGATGGGGTTCCGTGGGGCATGTCATGGAGACTGAGAAGAGAGAGAGTAAAATAAAATAATATCAACTGGCATGGATGAATTTTACATATATATTCTACGAATTCAGTGATTGTGTTTTGAAAGCATAGGCAAAGAGAGAGTGGGCGAGAGAAGAGAATTTTAATTCAAACAATGCGATATCCAGAATAAGCGTTGCTCTCTCGCAGCGACAGTAAGAAACAGGAGCCCATTTGTAAACAAAACACAGCTGATGACCACAAGCACTGGTCTGATTGTTTCGTGAGTTTTTCTGTTTTTTAGTTTAGTTTTCTCAGTTCACGGAAGTTATGATCACAGTAATGTTATTAAATGCAGTGTAAATGTGTGTTAGCTTTCACACTGCATATTATACAGTATATGATGATGTTTTATAAAGATCTTTGCTAACGAAAACTTTAATTTTCTCATACAATAAACATGATATTTTTTATACTTTCTTTTATGCTAAATTCTTTTTTTTTTTTGTTTTGTAAATTTCTAAATAGTATATATAAATTTCACAAAAAACATATATAAATTTCATAAATTACATAAATAAACTGCAGTGAGCATAAATTGTGTTTTTTATCATTTGCCTTATATCATTCAAATTTTACATGTGTGGTCAAAGTTCCGTGATTTTTTTTTTTTTTTTTTTTTTTTTTTTTAAACTCTGCCCAAGAAGGCCTAGACTCTATAGCCTACGTCCAATTTTCAACGCAAATTATCGTCCAATTTTTGAAGAAACGACAAATATTTTTGTTTTTATTATGTAATAGCTGTTAAAATAAATTTAAATTTCTCCTATTCCAAATGGGCTCTTTTCCGTTCTACCCCAGCAACAAAAAATGAAATTATATATTATTTTCTACTGTAGTTTTACTTGCGAATTCAATATATATATCTTATTTTGGAGAATTAATAACAAAAGAGTTATAGTCCCGTTTATTTTATTTAAAAGTAGAGATTGCATTTAAGATTTCAATAAAAATGTCCTTTCCTTTTGTCTCCTCCTCAGAAATTCACATAAATAAGAATCTATCATATTTCTAGATGTTCCCCAATGTGTCTCGGTCCTTTGTTTAGCTAAATCAACTGTACGCCCTTGACGATTGGTTAGGTTAGGTCGTGATATTTTCGTTAGTTAGCCTTATAAGGTTAAACTAAAGAAGGCGGGGTAGAACGTTATTTCCTTAACAATGTTTATGAAATTCCATTTATCATCCATAACAATATCTACAAAAGAGAAAAAAAATTAATAATTATAACCATAACTAAATTAAAGCACGAATACTTTTCTCCAAAATAAAATATATATTATTGAATTCAGCAAGTAAAACCACTAGAAATTGTTGCTGGGGTAGAACGGAAAAGATCCTCAAAAGTACTGATTATTGATAAAAAGTTAAAATAAGTTTAAAAAATATGAATTCTCTCATTTCAATAGTGCCCATAGAACGGAAAAGGTCCATAATTTCTCATCACCAAGTTTCAGCCAATCAGGGGTCATAGTTAATAAAAGGTGGCACGAAACTATATATTTACCTATTCTTTTCCAAAAACAGAAATGGCGGCATGAGTAAGCTTCGCCATCGAAAATGAAATTGAAATATGGTATGAAAACAAATAAAAATAGGTGTGGGGAAGTACTCATTTAAAGAATAATAAAACTTAAATCAACTAATCTGAGTCTAGGGCTCAAGCAGAAACTTCGCAGCATTACGAGACTTCAACCTTCTGCTAATTTTTTTCTTCATCTTCACTCTTCGTGTAAATTTGTAAATGGTTAAGTTAACCATCGCTACCAGTTGTCAAATAATGGGGTTCACCAAGTTTTTTCTATGTATTTTATTTCATATATAAAAATATGGATCAATGAAAGAAGCCACCCCAAGCCTTCTTTAGTTAGCCTTATAAAGCTAACTAAAGAAGGTTGGGGCGGGCTTTCTTTCATTGATCCAAAAAAAATAATCATATATCTATATTTATTATATTAATATTTCTTAACTTATAGAAATCTTTTTTGTTCATATAGACGCATAGAATTGTTTCATTTTCGTTTATAACTTCAAAATCTAAGTCATTTTGCGTTTGTCATTGTCACTAACGCCTTATAGCTTTATAGCAAAGACTATCTAGCTTCAGTTATAGACCTAAGTGACCTTCCAAGCCTATCCTTCTATAATCTATCGCCTTCTTTCTCATTTCTTCAGAACACTATACTTTTAAGAACAGAAGCGAAAAGCGACTGTATAGAACTCATTGAGTAATTGTATGTCTAAATCTCAATACATTAACTGTCTCAAGACTGGCGTCAACACTCACTTAATCTGAAATAAGGGATAAGTAAATAAAATCCCTCATCTCCTTTCTCAGTTTACATATAGGCGTAGATAGCAATTCGCTCCTACAACTTAGAATAATAAAAGCCCCTCCTAATAGAAAGGTCCCTTGTCCGTATAAAAATGATACTCATTCCTCGCCATACGAGACATACCAAAGGCTTTACGTATACGCGAATGACGAGATAATAAGGTTTTAAATTAATACCCCAACATGCGATACATTGCGTATTAAGTGTATGAAAGTGAAAAGTTGGCTTCTTATACCGTGTTAATATTAAGTTTGTAACGGTTAAATTCTCCTTTAAAATCATTCAAATTAAGGGCTAAACTAACGTATATGAGACCGTTTTTCAAATCATATTTCTTGGCGTCAAATGCTGCGCGAGTTTGTTTACCTTTACCAATTTGTAAATGTGTACTCCTAACGTTTATAGAATTAGAATAGAAAATGGAGGAAGTGCGCATGACGTCATACATAAATGAATAAATGGTGAAAGAACTCCTTATATGAGATAAAGAGATGGAATAAGAGGCAAAAATTGGTTTTAATTTTGTTGTCAACCAAATTTGTTGATTGTTTTGTCGTGTATCACGCGTTAACAACGTCAGTTAGCCTAGGCCCGGAGCGCGGAAATACATCCTGAAAATGAGACTGTCATGGCGCCATTTTTTTTTGTTTTATACTGTTTTTGCCTTCATATACTGAATTCATTCACCTAATATTCCCCACTGACCCCCAAAAAGGTCTCATTTTTATTTTATTTTATTTTATTTTTAGAAACTTGATCTGACGCTATGGGGACATTTAAATTTAGGCCAGAGTATGTCAGTAATTAGCCAGTTTCCGGAATATGTAATGTATGTTCCTCTTTCAGATAGGCCTAATTACGTATGCCACTGTAAATTATGTAACTCCCTCATTACACGTGTCATTCTGAAGAGAAAAAAATTAAAATCTTGAAGTAACAAACCTTAGATACGTTACAGTAAGATTGTGAAACAGGGATTTCATGAAATCACTAGTTTCACAATTTTACTGTAACATATTTTGCAGAAAAAATTGACATGACAATTTTCACGCACAATTTAAAAATTAAAAATGTGGAGCTTTAAATTTTGAAGAAAAATACAATATACAGGGTGTTTCAAAAGTCCCTCATTATTTTTAAAATTTTATTAAAATAGCAATTACAAGAGGAACCAAATGACAATTTGGTTGCTGAGTCTACGATTCATGAGAATTTTGGTGGCATCAAACTTGGCTTCATAAGTCTACTGGAAAGTCACTGGTACGCCTCAACGTGGCCACCGTCTTTTTCGAAACAAGCGAGCCACCGTTTTACGCATTCTTGGCCGACATTGGACAACATTTCGGGAGTAACAGAAGCACACGCATTCGTGATCCGTTCTTCTAGTGTGGGGAGGACTCGCGGCTTGGTGGCGTACACTTTGCTCTTAATGTAGCCCCACAAAAAGAAGTCGCATGGGGTAAGATCAGGCGAACGAGCAGCCCATTCGATGGGACCACGGCGACCAATCCACCGATCCGGGAACTGCTTATTCAGAAATGAGCGAACCTCACGCGAGTAATGAGCAGGGGCACCGTCTTGCTGGAAAATGACTTCTTGCATGTCAGCTACAGCTGACAGTTGGGGGATGCAGAACTCCTGAAGCATACGAAGGTAATTGTCTCCGTTGACGTTCACGGAATTTCCATCTTGATCCCGGAAGAAGAACGGACCAATCAGCCCAGCTGAGGAGATGGCACACCAGACGACCAATTTCGGCGTGTCCCTTTCATGTTCACGGATCTCCGCAGGATTGTGAGTTCCCCAGATGCGGGTGTTGTGCCGATTGACGCGACCAGAAAGGTGGAAGAGAGCTTCGTCGCTGAACCACATGTGCTCCAGGATCGATGGGTCTCTTTCGTAGTGATGCAGCAGTGTCTCACACATCTCCACCCGGCAATCGTAGTCTTGAGGTTCCAGCTTCTGAACCACCTGGATCTTGTACGGATACAGCTTGAGACCACGCCGCCAAATCCGTTGGATAGATGTCGCGCTGATGTTCAGTTCCGCAGCAGCTCGCCGAATGGACTTTCCTTGACTCTGAGTAAACGCCTCACGGACAGTTTCGACATTCTCCTCACTCCGCCCACTTCGAGGTCTTCCTGATCGTGGTTTGTCCTTTACGGATCCGGTCTCCATAAACTTCCGGTGGGTGGCGACGATGGTGTTCCTATCCGGTGCATAATGCTGTCCGTAGACTGCCCGGAATCGTCGCTGCACTTCGACCACAGATTGAAAAATCTCCTGCCATGCAGCGATTTTACACCTCTGCTCTAGAGTCAGCATGGTAGCAGAAGAAAACGGAGCAAAACTTCAAATGTAGACTCAAAAAAATTCTCAACTACTGAGTAAGAGTTTACCATAAGATGAACGTCGTTGGTCGATTAGCTGCAAAGAAAATTGAAAATCAAATTAGTGAGGGACTTTTGAAACACCCGGGTATAAACAACTGAAAACTAAAAATTGCTAAAACGCCAACCCATTCACATAGAACAACCGTGTTATGGTCCTCCAACCACCGAACAAAATCTACAAAGAGGAGCATATTAACATTACAAATAATAAGAGATTTCACCTAATTTTCCTCATCTTTATCGGTGATACAGTTGAGAATTGCAATATTGTTTGACGGAGTTGTTTAACCTCCTTCGCAATGTCTCCAAAGGTCATATGATGGAGTGGACTTACTACAGTTTTACGCGGGATCCGAACCACGGGTCGCTACATAATCTGGACGCGGATGACAGTCTTCCATCCAACTACAACACAGACCCAATGTCGTTTATCTTCGTTGATCGATGGGAAAAAAATTGCTGTACTGAAAAGTGTTTTGTACAACTGAAATCTATTGACTGTTGTTGTCTTAGCAACTGTAATATAAATCAGCTGACATCAATATACTCTAATATAGTGGACATATTACAGTTACGTTATCGGATGACCAGAAAATGTATATAATATATAGGTATTACAAATCTGGATAATGTGTTATTGGGTTATACGAAAATTTTGGAAGACGTTTCGTCACAAGAGCCTCATGATTAACGCAAAATAATGTTAAAAAAAATTATCTTTTTTCTTCAAATGTCACCTGATCAGATTACGCAATTTGTTAATGACTAATTAATTTATTAAATAGATCAATAATGTTAACTTGCTCAGCATTTATCACAAAGATGTAACAGTCATAGATCCTTCTTACTCTGAAACTCTGTCTGTCATTCGCAAATTAGCAAATACAGTTGTTGTATACCCTGCTTAATGATATTAGGCTCGGTTGTTGATATTAGGCTGGGTTGTTCCCCCCCCCCTTGGGAGGAGGAGGGGTAAATAATTTAGTATTTCTTAGAAATATCTTCAAAAGTTCATAAGTTATTTCAAATTTAATACAACTTTAACTGCGTTTTCGGGCGTTTTTTTATCCTTGTAGCTTAGCCACTTCTTCCTAGGAGGACCTCATATACTGTATTACAGTATAATAAATTATACAACAAAAATAATACATTAAAAAGGAATCTTAATTTATGTAAAAAATAAAAAAAAATTTAAAATAGTATTTTCATACAACGTAATTAACGTTCTATTGGTTGGAAAATTCCCAAATTCGGACAAACATTCTTCCTCTACCCCGAAATGAAAATTCGATATATGTCGATCTCAACAAAGTTATATTTGGCGTTAATTTTTAATTTAACTTATTCAGAACTAAACTAACTTAGCGTAACCTAACCGGGCATATAACTTGGATCTTATTAAAAACTTGGACTGTTAAATTTTTATGAAAATTTTGTCACTAGTACAGTTTTTTATGCTGAGTTTAGGTATGCAACTCATTTTTGCGGAAATAAATATTTAACATTTTAGTGGCGTTTGTTTGCAGGCCGTTTCGTATCCCCATATTGCTCGGTGGACCCCGAACTCTGCCTTTTCAAGGTGTGTGTGCAGTAATCATACTCGTTTTCGTAATTATTGTATGAAACACCACCTAACACGAGACATGATAACCACACTACGAGCAAATAATTTTTCGAGTGAAATGAGGCGGATGTGATTTTTTGCACCTATACTATGCCATATTTAGAATACCAGTGACGTAAAACCCTTCAAATGTTGTAAACAACCGCTGACGCTATTATATTTTCTTACCGGAAGTCACTATGACGGCATAAATTGATGACGTATTCAATGCAAAAGGTGTTAAGTCCTTACCGGATGTAAAAAGGTTGGTGCGCTGCGTTCACTGGGTAATACTAAGCCAGAAAACGCGCAGTAGTCGGGACGCAAAAAAAAAAAAATTTATAATTCGAGGTATGAGCGCATTACGGGGGCTCTGCCCCCGTACCCCCCGAGACCTAAATTATACTGAGTGATTGTGCGAGTTTGTGTGACGCCAGCGTCACAAAGGGCAAAATTTGTACGAGCTTATGTTAAGCATGATTGGCAAGCACTTCTGATTCATAGACTTATAACATACAAATAAAAAAATTCCGCAAAAAATGAGTTTTATATTTGAAATGAGCGCGAAAAACTGTATCTGTAACGCAACTTTAAAAAAATTCGAACACAGTCCAAATTTTTAATAAGACCCTATAACTTAACCTAACCTAACGAATAGGAGTGAGCATTAAGTTAAAATTTAGACATGTTAATCTCTCTCTCTCTCTCTCTCTCTCTCTCTCTCTCTCTCTATATATATATATATATATATATATATATATATATATATATATATTTCCTTGAATCAGATAAAAAGACTCTTTAATTAAGAAATTTAAGTTCTTGGTATGTGTTGATATTTATGGGCATCGCCTGTTTGTTGATCTACGTTATCTCATGCATTTATCATTGACGATGGATGTTCCTGATGCTATCGCGCGGATGTGGTGAAATCGACTCGCACCACACTCCGCTCGTAAATAACAAATTAATACGGGTGTTGATGTCTAATGTACATTAATAATGGTGTTAATGGTGGTGATCAAACAGTGGTAGGATAGGAAAAAATATTTGAGTTATGAGGTGTTCATATTTCAAAATCGTAATCAGTTTGCTGTCAATTTAAATTTAGACTTAAAACGCTTCATTGCAGAGGGAAATAAGCATCTAACTCTGATTTTTAAAGAGAATTTATTATTATTATTAATTTGAAATGTTAGTATCATTTGCAATGTTTTCATACTCTTAAAAGTTAAACGAGTTACTTATCATTGATACGCTTAACAATTTAACCTATCTAACCTAACATAACATAACACAACTTAACTTAGTGGTAAAGAAATAAATTTAAAACATTTCTAAAGTTTTCGGGCCAAATGTTATGATTTGAAATTGTGTAATTTCAGACATAACGTTTCGCATATTCAAATTACAATGAAAAATAAACAACTTTCTTTCATTAATGCTTCGAGGAAGACGTTTCACACAAAAGTCACCAAATTCAAGTTTTATGTAATGAAGCTTATTCTCTCTCTCTCTCTCTCTCTCTCTCTCTCTCTCTCTCTCTCTCTCTCTCTATATATATATATATATATATATATATATATATATATATATATATATATACGTGTGTGTGTGTATATATATATATGTGTGTGTGTGTGTGTATATATATATATAAATTACTTATACGGTTATATTGAACTGTTGAGTTCTTTTCCGTACTTCCTTGTCCAGAAAGACTAAGTGATACTATGTAAGATTGAATTCCAGGATCTGGATAGGTCACTGGAGCACACTGATGCCATATCCGTGAAGCACGTCGTTACCGATGTTGCTGTATGACAAATAGACAGCATTAAGCTGTTGAACTCTTTCGAGTTTGGGTCCAACATCGATTGCGCGAAATATACCCCTACTATGATGACCTCATTACCACAACCGTTCACAGGGAGTTTTTAGGCCAGCAGGACAATGCTCTCTAATGACCTGCTTTACGAATAATGACGCACCAACACACTGCCACGACCTGCCCAGATCCTAAATCAGGGGTGCTCAAACTTTTTCGTAGGCGGGCACATTTTCCAAATGTTGGAGCACAGGCGGGCACACACAAATAATATTATGATAAAAATACATAAAACAAAAAAATATTATCTGGTTTTAATTGCAATATTCAATATTCTTTATATTAACCGCTCTCTAAAACCTTATCTGGAGGCTACTTGCGGGCACACCGAAATGGCTTCGCTGGCACAAATGTGCCCGCGTGCACAGGTTTGAACACCCCTGTGACCTAGATCTACATCGTATTGACCATCGTTGTGTCCATTTGGAGAAGGAAGTTCGCAAAAGAACTCCAAAGTTCAGTGCCTTGGGCATTTGGTCGATGCTATAAAGATGGAGTGGGCACAGTTCAAACTCCATACATGAAAAAACATAGTGGAGATCATGACCCGCCATTCGGCAGCTACAGAAGCCAACGGAAGTTCTATCCGTTACTAGGTACTATGCAGTCGCAGAGGGCTCGTTGAAGATAGTTGCCCGAATACTTTTGGGAAGGCATCTCTCTCTCTCTCTCTCTCTCTCTCTCTCTCTCTCATATAATATATATATATATATATATATTTAGCGTCGTTCTTTACATTATATATACTGTCTCTCGTTTGCAGTTAAAATGTGTATATTATATATATATATATATATATGATGAGAAGGTGCCCCCTTAAAGGACATTTGATTCCGCTCGTAGGTACGTGGGAGAATTACGAGGTTTGATTCGTGGAGGCTCTTGGTGTAATGGTTAGCATATCTGAGCGGCAATCAGATGATCCGGGTTCGATTCCCGGGAGGTGCTTCATTTTTCATTGTTCGTTTTCTCTTCTCTTGTGCGGACACTTTTCTAACAAGCGTCGTTCTTTACTATATATATATATATATATATATGGAATATCACTCAATGATCACTCGCAATTTTGTATTATATTCCATCTATGGGACAACAGTGCGATACTAAATAGATCCGAATTAAATGCTGTCATCAACTCGAGTGCAAGAGAGTTAATACGTACAACAAGGATATTGAAGAATCTAGACACCAATCGACCAAGGAAGTACTCCGGGGTGAACGTTAGGCAGGAGACAGGGAGTGCTGGAATTCACGTTTCTCCTGTCACTGTCCTCCTTAGCTAATTTTTTTCCGTGTCTCATTTACTCTATGAGCAATCCAGCATGCTTTCAAACACACATTTTACACACTGCACAATCTTTTTAAAAATTTACAAAAAAAAAATGGCATCGTGACCCTCGGAGACCTTGATTTTGGCTCTTTCTTATGAAGGGAGCATTTTTGCGGCCACCCGCCCTTGGCCCCCTCCTTTCTCCATAAGAAAAACATGTAAGCACAGCATAAGTTTTCAGTATTATTCTTTATCTTCACTGGTATTTCTAATTTTTCTACTTCCTTCTTGGGCTAACCTACAGTGGATCTTAGGGTCTTTGTTAGCCTGTAACTTTGTAACACCTCTGGTAACGAAAGCGTTGTTTCCTTGGGCGATGAAATACTCGCCAAATTGTATTAACTTTCGATCCTGTTGTTGCTTAGTGGCAGCGCCCGCAACTCCTAATCATGAACGTCCGGGTTAGAATCGTAGTGGGGTAAATTTTACACACACACACACACACACACACACACATATATATATATATATATATATATATATATATATATCACTGACGCTCAAAATTGTGCTTTAATATACAGACTTAATAAGAATTACACATGTGTTTATTGTAAGTCACGATCCCATCCACGCAGTGTTTCAACATAAACAGTGGAAATACAATACAGAGCGGTTTAACTGTCATGCGCAGAACGGTCAAATATCACTTAATGTCTTTTTCATTTAAATAACAATGTTTGTGCTTGATAATTGCTTTACATAGTCTGCAAGCATTCTAAGTAATTCTTAAAATAAATTTTAAAATGCACTTTCGAGGAATCTTCTGTATGACTGAATGATAATGGGTGGACCTTTTTAATCTGTCTCGTTTTTCTGTACAAGTTCTCTTTATTAATGTGTGTGTGTGTGTGTGTAATATGGGTCAGTATCTTGCTGAAAAATTATGTTATTCTCAACTAAATGGTATGCAGATGGGACAGTATTTACTCGACGATACTGTGGTACGTTTCTTCGGTAAGCCTGATAGTTATTTTATATAAACGTGCTCACTTTTAATACCACCTACTCTAAACATCAGCGAATTTCGATATTGTCTCCTCCATGCTCGGCAGTTGATACTAAACACACTTTTTTTTTTAAAATTTCCGGCCTTTCTTCGAAGGTATTGCTTGTTTTCAGAAGATAAACTTTTAATGATTTTCCCATCTGTCCTCAGAATCCGTTTTCATTAATTTAAGGTGATGTTCCCCAAATGGGGTACCGCGAAATTTCATGAAAATGATAACGAGTAACTTCAGTTTGTCTTTATACGTTTCGTCAAACTACTCTCTCATTCCTCTCAATCATCGTTTGATTATGAACACCGCAACGTTGACAATTGAAGAAAAATATCCAGTAAGAACTGAGACTTTTAGTAAACGTTACAAAAGCGTTTATAACGTTTACTAAACGTCCTATTTCTATTTGAGTTATGAGCGGGTGTAAGCTGTGTATTTGCTGATAAATCCGCTGGCTCTGGATTTTCCTACGATAAGTCGATATTCCTTATACCAGGAGTCTGTCTTCTTCTTATTCTTCCTTTGTATTGTCGACAGACTTCTCTTCATGCCTTGCAATTGTTTAACACTCGCGGCATTCTGAGAACCTCTAATTTCTTCAGGGTAATTTGTCTCTGAGATAAGCTCTGCTTATCTAAAGTACAGTAATTTAATGATGAAAATGTTATCCCTCGGGAACTATAATTTAGTTTAAAATAACAAGGAGAGAAGAATGGAGAAAACAATTCGATATAAATCGTACTCTGTACAAGATAATCTTTGGGATGGTAAATAGTATAGATGCGTCTATACATAGTGTAAGTTATGAAGTCTTCATATATGAAGTATTTTAAAAATGTATGAAGAAAATGATTAGTTACAGGCTAGATAAACTTGATTTATTTTAAGATAACCAAAAGTGTTTACATTTTACTAATCACTATTTGTAAAGAATTCCCATAATTTTTGAGTTATTCCCTGCTCACCATATACAGTATAGAGAATAAAATTATCCCACGTTCCTTTTTTGTGTGAATATATTCCTACATTAGCTTAAATTAGCAGTAGGCCTATTGTTGAACTGTTTACATACATACGAGGGTCGGTACGAAAGTAATGCCTCTTATTTTTCAGTTTGTAAATACAATAACCATTACTTTCGTACCTCCCCTCGTGTGTATATATATATATATATATATATATATATATATATATATATATATATATATATATATATATATAGTTATAGTGAGTGAGTGAGTGAGCGCAATAATAGATGGGTAGATGGGGCTACTGTTCTTCTCCGAAAGCTATTAACGGTGGTGTTCCTCAAGGCTCTGTCCTGTCACTCACTCTCTTTCTTTTATTTACCAATGATCTTTTAAGACGTACTTCCTGCCCTATCCACTCCTCTATACCGATGATTCCACCCTACACTTCTCCACTTGCTTCAAAAAGCGTCCCTCTCAACAGTCATTCTATGCCTCTGATTTTTTTACTATCTCTTATTGGGGATTTACAATGCCTCAGAAACCCAATTCCTTCATCTGTCTGCTCGTCACAATCTTTCACATGACCATCCCCTTATCTTCAGCAATGCACACCTCAATCCTTCCGTTTCTCTTAAAATTCATGGTGTTTCCTTTTTCCATGATCTTCCTTGGAAAGATCACGTATACTCTCTCTCTCTCTAAAACAGCTTTTAAGTGGTTAGGTGAGCTCTACCGGCCAGGGCCGGCGAGAGCTGCTACGGGCCCCGGGGAAAGATTGATATATGGCCCTCTCCCCCTTGTTTACTCAATATTTTCTTACGAATGTTTTTTTTTGTGTACACAACAAGTAAACTGATTATACCGAGTGTCCCAAAAGTCAGTTTACCGAAGAAAGTGTTCTCCTAAGGTGAGTTTACTACAAAGAAAAAACTTGTTTCATAAATATATTTACAAAACAAGAAAACAAAGAAAAAAAATTTCTGAAACATATTTACAAAACATGAAAATAGTTCTGGTTATAATAACTGTTCAAAATGTCCATGTTGTTCGATGCACATCTTGTATCTGTCAACGGTTGACCGGCAAATTGCTTTACATAGTTCCTTATCATTGCTTAAGAGCTGGAATTCTTCACAAATGTAGTCTTTAAGGTTCTGAAGACATGCTAGCTTTTTGCTGTAAAAAAATGTCATAATATTTAGAATAATCATCAGGAGAAAACATTTTCCTCGGTAACTGAATTTTGGGACACCTTGTATGTCCAAGTCACTATTCAAAACATACAGTATGATAATCTCTATAAAATGTATGTTCATTAATTATATTTCCTCTCTTATTTAATCAATTGCTTTATTAATATTTTTAGATTTTATCCCCCCCTCTTTCCCGGCCCCGGGGATATAACCCGGCTTCCCCGCCCTCTCGGCGGCCCTGGTACCGGCTCCGCAGTTCCTTCACCCTCCACTCAGTTGTTGTCTCTGTAAAGGGGTCTTGTCCACCCCTGTATGGAGTACTCTCCTCATGTGTTGGGTAACCCAACCCACACAGCTCTACTTGACTAGGTGAAATCAAAGGCTTTTCTTCTCATCAATTCCCACCTTTTACTGACTGTCTTCACTCCCTCTCTCTTCGCCGCAATGTTGCCTAATTCTATCTTTACTGTCGCTATTATAACGGACAATGCTCTTCTAAACTCTCTGACTGCATGCCTCCTTTAAGAAGAGCTTTCAGTACCAGACTTTCGACACATTCTCATCCCTTTTCTGTTCAATTTGTTAATGCTCGGGTCAATCGGTATTCTAAGTCTTTCATCTACTCAACCAGTCAACTCTGGAACGACCTTCCTCAATCCATTTTTCCCCCATGGCTATGACCTCCAATCTATCTTTCAAACGAAAACTCTGGATCTTGTGTTGAATTCGGCTTTCTTTCCCGGAGTGACGTCCCTTCCTCGGTGACACCTGGTAGTCGGTCACTGGTGGGTGACCCTTCTATTGACCCATTTGTAGGTGGGTTGTTGATGAAAGCAGAGCACAACAATAAGAACGGTAGCGTATCATTTAAGGCACGACAATTGTAATGGTACTGTAGTCATTTAGCTTTCTTCGTGTTGTTTTACGCTCAAACTTCAACTTTACCTTAGCAGGCTAACATTGTTTATCGTCCTAATTTCCAAATTTCACTTTAACTGTAATGTGTACTTTTAATACATTTCTCCCAGGTTAAATTAAATTACACTTACTTATACAATTAATAAATGAGGATATGCTTTGATCGGAAATGAAGTAGGTCTAAGGAAACGGGATAGGCCTCGCGCGTGACATAAATAAAAGCTGAGGGTGGGAGGAACAAGAATAGGTCTAGGGCCCGAACGAAAAGTTTTCCCTACAAAAGCCCTCGGGGAGAATTGAATTCACTTTACTGTCTCAAATTTATCTTAAAAGTAGACCCCATCTCCCACGGTCACAAATGGAAATATCAAAATAAAAAGGACATGGGAAGGAAAAATATGATCTTCTGATGGACTGTGTACGACCCCCTTCTATGACAAGCTCTTCTCTACTCACTGAATGATTCTTTCTGCGCTGCGGTCTCTTTTTCTCTTCTCGTCGCCGATTTTCATTTCGCATTCGGAAAATAATTTTCACGTACCTTTTTCGTCCGATCCTGGAATTTACAAATGAATTTAAGTGCATTATATTATGAGTTTCACGAATTCCTAACTGTTTTATATTATTTAATTAATTTATTTGACACCTCTCACAAGTTTAAATTCTTTTTATATTTATTTCAAGTACTAGCTTAACACTAATCAATTTTTAAATGCATGATTGGATGAAACGGGAGGTGGGCATCACGTGACTGACACTCCTACACCTCATTGGCCAAACACAACACGTCTCATCTACAAGCAAGAACGCGCTGAAATCTGTTCGTATGGTTTCATGCACGCAGTCACGTAGCCTTTCCTGAAAATTACTTTAAGCTTATTTAGTATTTATATCATACCTAAGGTGACCAGAGTCCCGATTTTGGGCGGGACAGTCCCGAATTTATGACATGTGTCCCTCTTTTCAAAATGTTCAGAAAATGTCCCGCATTTGGAGCAAATTTTCATAAATGTCCCGCTTTATTAAAATTACTATTACATTAGATGTTAGATGTCCTTTATGAATTAATAGAATTATGCCACATTCCGAATTCCAAATCTAAATACTAACTTGCAAACTGAACTGGTACGATACATGTCGCAGTGCGGCAGTGCCGTGATTCCCGACTAGCGTTTCAGTGTTTCATTAGCGGCCTCTGTGTAAAGTTGTGTTGTAGTGTGACGCTTTTATGTTTTTATGTTTGCTTAATTAATAACCTTAATTAATTTTTATCCCTGCATCCTTTTTTTTGCTTTTGCAGCTAGGTTAAACTTTTTCGTTTGAAGAATAAGGAAAGTTATTAATTGTATTGTACGTAAGGTCGTAGGCCTAGTTTAACAACACAAAATGTCTAAAACTAAAAGGAAGTGTACATTTAATGCACATCTGCAGTCTAAATATCCATTTATTACAAAAACAATAACAGAAAGTGATGTACGGTGTGAGAAATGTAGAAGTGACTTCAGCATTGGACATGGTGGGATTAATGATATTACTAAGCATCTTGGCTCAAAAAGACACAAATCGGTTGATATCGGTGCTTCACCTAGTAAGATAGTGAGTGATTATTTTAAAAGTGTGACGCCTAGTAATAAAGATTTAGAAGTAGCTGCTGCTGAGAGTTTGTGGGCTTACCATACAGTCAGGGAAAATCAAAGCTTCAGATCTACTGACCGTGCAACAAAAATTTTGAAAACATGCTTTGAACCAAAATTTTCATGTGCCAGAACAAAGTGCGAAGCGATTGTTTAAAATGTATTTGCACCATATACTGAAACAGAATTAAAAAAACAATTAAAGGATGCTCATTGCATAACATTGCTAACTGATGCAAGCAACCATGGAAACATCAAGCTGTTTCCTGTTTTAATTCGCTTCTTTCAGCTATATGAAGGTGCTCAAGTGAAGCTTATTGACTTTAAATATCAGCCTGGAGAAACCTCAGATATTGTGGTGAAATATTTAACTGATATTATTGAAGAGCATGACCTGGGTAGAAAATTAGTTGCTTTCTGTGGTGATAACACTAACTGTAATTTTGGTGGTGCTGCAAGAAAAGGAGTGAATAACATTTTCAGGAAGCTAAATGACTACATTGGTAGAGAACTAATTGGGATTGGTTGTTTTGCACATATTGTACATAATGCTGTTCAGTCTGCCAGTGACTGTCTGCCAATTGATGTGGAAATAGTGGTTGTAAAAATACATTCATATTTCTACATCTATACTGTTCGAGTAGAAGAGCTGAAAGAGTTTTGTGATTTTGTGGACATTGAATATAAACAGTTACTGGGATATAGTAAAAGAAGGTGGTTGGCATTAATGCCTGCAGTTGAAAGAATACTCAAGTTGTTTCTTGGTCTAAGATCATACTTTCTGAGCCAAAGCAAGTGTCCAGTGATACTGAAAAGCTTTTTTGAAAACCCACAATCAGAGATCTGGCTCAACTTTGTGCCCTGTCAAGCAGCCACCTTTCACCAAGTGGTTTTAAAGATTGAGGGTGAACATATATCAGTTGTGGAAGTGATGAGTGCAATTTCTGATCTGAAGGATAATTTGCAATCAAAGAAAGATAATGTGTTTGTGCCACTCTCAGTCAGGAGTCTTATAAACAAACTTGAACAAGATGGGTTGATTGATTCTAATGATTCCTTATCTGTAAAGAAAATATTAGTTGAGTTTTATGACACATGTGTTAAGTACTTGGATCAGTGGTCGGGTCACTTGCCAAACGTTGAGTGTATGCAGTGGGCTTTATTAAAACAAGTTCCAAAGTGGTCAGTTGTTGAGAAAACAATGGATTTTGCTGCTGAAAAACAACTATTTGACCCCAAATTTGACACTGAATTATTTGATGAGTTCACGTGTTTTGCAAAGTACATTAGTGATGAGAAAGTAGCAGAGTGGAATGCGTCTAAATTATCAACAGACCAGCGCTGGGTGGGAGTATTCACTCATTTCAAGGCCAGATATGTCAATCATCAACGAATGTCAGCATTAGTTCAGTTCATACTTTGTCTTCCAGGAACTAATGCTTCGACTGAACGTGCTTTCTCTCAAATGAATAAGACGTGGACATCTGAGAAAGCACAACTGAAAGTCTCAACTCTAAAAGCTTTACTTTTAACTGTTAAATAACGCCTAATAAAAAATAGCCCGGATAATGTGGTTGGTTGTGTGTATTCGATCGGATGTACACAATGTGACTCAGTATAATATATATAGGTCAAACGGGTAAAACGTTAGATATTAGGGTAAAACATCATATATATGCGTATAGAACAGCAAATAATTCTAATGCATTGTTTAATCATACAGTATGTATAGATGTAATCATAGTATCAAGTGGGACAGTTCTAAGAAGCTTGTTAAAAACAGAGATATAGTTGAAAGGAATATTCTAGAATGTGCATTTATCCATTTTAAAAATAATTTCAATAACAGTGCGGGAATGTATAAAACTGACAATATCCAGTTAAAATACCTTTTGCCTCTAGTCAGTTCTTGTTAATCCTGTGCTAATCTTTTTGTTTTTCTGTCCCGTGGTATATATTTTTGTCATCTCGTCTTCTCCTTAATTCCCTGACGAGGTGTACTTCTGAATACACGAAAGACCTTGGAATCAATTTTCTTTTTCTTGTGGGTTTGCATCATTCATTCATTTCACATGTTTAATTGTGACATTCATCCCATACTGTGTATGTATATATATATATATATATATATACACACACCCCATGGTAAATCTTTGTTTTGATTCCGCCCAAACTGCTCCACCTTAGACGTACAGCTTTACGTGGATTCCAAACCACCACGACACGCCACGGGTGGTCGGAAATTACAAAGTCCTCGCCCTGATTCCATCTCATGACCTCCCGATCAGCAGCTCAGCGTCTTCACCACAGGGCTTCCCAGGGTACCCATTTATCTACTAACCAATTTTTATTGTACGGAAGGATGAACAGCTGGGTTTGCTGCGGGTCGACTGCTAATCACTACATCACCGTTTATATATATATATATATATATATATATATATATATATATAATGAGTGATATCAATGTATTTGTAGCAGGGTAAAATACACTTGTGTTACCTTGAGGAAACACGAAATTGCGATGCAGCTTGTTCTTGATGAATCATGTACTTGGACCTATAGAGAGAATTGTGTCTGAGCTGCAAACTAACAACATAGGCACGAAAATGGATACAAACCAAACTATTCATTGGATTAAAATAACACAAAGCAGTGTTACTTTCAGTGGTGGTGAACCACGTACTGGAGTCTCGTTAGTACGATGTTCTTTTATGTACTTGGTAATGATGTTGCAAGCTGCTCGTACCTTGAATGTGTGTGGTTGTGTGGGCGAAGTGGTGCTTTGTTTGAAGCAGTAAGTGAAACCTTCCTCCCAATTCCCACTTAAGCCATTAACGCGTGTGTCTCAAGCACTGAGAGTAATATATATATATAATTAATATAATATATATATAATATATATATATATATTGTGTGTGTGTGTGTGTGTGTTTATTTTGGCTTCAGTACAGTGATGATGTGATAATCGTTGAATCAATTACCTACTCGTACGTTAAGTTCCTCATAACAGCTTAAGAGTCACGTTATACGGTGATTATGAAGGATTATTTGCGTCTTTATGCAAACAGTCACAATTTACGGTTAGAGTCTTTCAGTAAATAAACTTTAATATCTATGTCTTCCGGGGTAGCTTCCAACGAAACTCCGAAGTCTCAATTTCTAAGTATTTTTTAAAACTTTTTCCTACTTGTATTTTCGAAACATGTTGAAAAGCAATATCTGTAATTCCTTTTTCATGGAATAGAGGTGCCAAGCAGTGCATTTTTGAACTATTTTGGTTTTTTCAAAATGTTTTCCTATATCCTACAACGACGGCAAGAGTCGCAGGACAGAGGAGACCTACGGTTTAACGTGGATTCGAATATCCGGCTCGCTATACCTCTAAACGCAGAAGGATGGTCACTTCTCCAACTTTATTACCCAAATCCAACGTCGCTTAAAACTTCGCTGATCTTACGCAAATCGAAGTAATAATAACCACATGGTCACGAATTTGAAGTTAATTTTAATAAATTAATTAAATGTATTATAATTATTAACAGATTTAACAGAATAAATGATGCTAACCTTAATGAAACTATGTATACTTCTTCAGAATGTTTTACACGATTACATTTCTGCTAATGATAATGGTGGTTTATTGGCAGGAGACAAATCCCATAAAAAGTATTATAACTGCACTTGGATAATGCGTATATCTCTTTTTTTTTCAACTTTGTCATAGTTGCCTGGATGTTCATTTGCCACCGCACGTATACCGTGGCAACAAAGTCCCTTTGCAGCGAAATTACAGCATATCTATATTTTGTTTTTCGTGCAAAGGGACTTTGTGGCCACCCTTAGTTCAGAGAAAGTAACACGGTTTCCCTAATGCTGATTATTATCACGCGTAGCTCCCATAAACTTCCATTACTGCAGTATTTCTCAGTAGCTCGTTCCTTTTGTAATAAACTATCTTAATATCTCTAAAAGATGTCATTACTACCGAATTTATGAAGTTATTGCTTGGTTCATTATTAACAAACTTTTCTTCTGTTAATAAAAAGAATTTTATGAGTTTTTAATAATCAATAAAATTTTTACTAATGAATGAACTCACTGTTTGCTCTGTTGCGGAGAAAAAATGCAGAGCGAGTGATAAAAGTTTTTGATCTCATGCTCGATAAAGGCTTATCATGAAAGGGATCATATAATATATGAACTGTAAACAATTTTCCAAAGTATTATAATAAATGTATAATAAATAAACAATACACACCACACACACACACATATATATATATATATATATAATATATATATATATATATATATATATATATATATAATACACACACACACACACACACACACACACACACACGTACTGTATATAATAAAAATAAAAATGTACCTACATTAATATGCAAATACATTGTAACTCATCAGGATAATCACTCCTTCTTTTTTTAAATTTTCAATTCATTTCTTTATTTACAAATATACTAAAGTGTGTGTGTGTGTCGGGAAACCGGTTAGAGATAAAGAACTTAAATTGGAGAACGTAATTTTCTTGGTTTATTGAAAAATACTATTAAAATGAACATACATACCACCGATTGTTTGCATATATATATATATATATATATATATATATATATATATATATATATATCTATATAATATATATATTATTATTATATATATGTGTGTGTGGGTGGGTGGCGAATAAGCCCAGTCCATAGTCCATACTATAGGATGTTTATTCGAGGCGTTTGGCCTCAAAACCTCAAAGGACTGTCTAGAGTCTAGACGCTAGACTTCGTACAGAGGTGCGCTGGGCATGACTCTTGGGAAATGTTTCTTAGTTCTTTGACGTTCGACCTTGTCTTGACACCAAATTAGTAAGCAACTTTTCAAATCGGAGATATTCTCAAATCACTCCGCCCGAATTGCAAAAAATATTATTTCATACGCCTTCAGGAAGCTATGGATTTCATATTTGTGATTCGAGACGTTGTTCTCACGAATAGAAATTAGACTTTGGCTCACGATAAGCTGACTTTCTAATGGAATTAACTCTATATTGGCCTAAATCTTAATTCTGAAGGCGGCAAGAAATACGATTTAGCGATTTTTATCTATTTATGAGACACTTCGTTACTTTTGCAATGGAAAAATTTCGACTTCTGAGCTTTGTTTACGCCTTTGAATGGATGGACGGCATTTTTTTTATGTTCCTGAGTGACTACATTGCACATCATCCATTTGCAAAGCTGGAAGATAACGCGTATCTTTCTCACAGATTTTGTAAAACAGTTTCAAGGCATAGAACAACCATGTTATGGAAATTTTGAAATACAACCAAAATGTCTCTAGTGATTTTGTTTCAAGGTAAACCCTATAGCTGTAGTTGTTAAAGTGAAAACACTTAAGAATTTTTTATAGTATGCCATTATCTATTAGTTCATCATACGCGTACTCTATGACCCATTACCATACGTATAACTTATTAATATATTGTACCATACCCAACTTGTTATACTGCCGCATGCAGTTCCTTCGCTAGTTGCTATATAGCAACATGGGCAATAATATCTGTGAGTCCCGTTATAGTTTGTATACCCATAATTTATTGGGTACCGTTGAACGTTACTTTAGGATAATTGGGATTATACGCGTTCGGTCTCATCCCAGATACCCGATGATGAATGCTTACACTCGAAGTGAGAACCTTTTTACAACACCATTTGTGGCCGAATGTCATGCGGTTAGAAGCCGAATGATATAAATAAATGGCCATGAATGGAGAACAAGAACGCAATTGTCGGAGTGAGGTACATAAACCGTCAACAAAACAACTTACTCCTTGTGACGTCATGGCCTCCCTTATGACGTCACTAAATGCCTCGTCCCAGTGCGGCATGTTTTTTTTTTTCTTCTTCTTCATGCGGAGAATTAATAATAATAATAAAAAATAGTAACCTTTGAAACAAAAAATTACTTCTCCTTTCGTCGCGGATATTATAACCGCCTCTTTTAGTTCATTAATGAGGTTTTTAACTTGTGTAATTTGCATTTTATAAAATGAGATCCATTTTTTTTTAACTTTTTTTTATTTTTTACTTTTTACTTTCGTTTTTATCGTAAAATCTGGATTGATGATACTTACTGCTCCTACACGCTATCTCCTGCCAGTAAATGTTGTCATTATCATCATTTGTTCGACCAGTAACGAGTTAGCGTATGGTTGACAACATAATTTACAGTGGCTGTAAAATATGGCATTACCAAATTGAAATTTAAGTTCCTGTACTCTATGAATTAACTATTAACACGTACTGTAATTACTGTCAATATAGTACTAACCTTCTGGAAAATAATGTTACGTAGAGGCATAGATTACTAAGTGGGATAGGTATGTAGATGTGTTCCATTGAATTCCGACTGATTTTGGTATTAAAAATGGATCGTACATGTAATATTTATATAAAATGTCCTGTTGCAAATCAACTGAAATACCATTTTTAATTCGCTTATATACACATCCTTCACAAATTTTCAAGGCAGTATCGTTTGCAAAGCTAGAGATCTTTGTATGTTTATGAGCTTATCAGTGTAAATGAATATAAAAGCATGATTATAATACCTTCCTTTGCTTATGACAGGCTCGTTTTATTTAGATTTTTATTGCACAGATTGAGAGAGAGAGAGAGAGAGAGAGAGAGAGAGAGAGAGAGAGAGAAGTCAGATACAGCGTTCCTTTGTAACTGGTTTTATGCATATTATCTTCGTGTACCGTTATATAGTTTTCTACATGTAACTGTCAATCCTACAAATAAATAAACGCTGTACGAAGCACGCGATAATACGCAGAACATCTTATAAGTATATTTGCAGTTCATTTACAACAAGAGGCTCATTTGGACTTCACAGTTAAATTAAATAATTCCTTCAACAAAAAATCTGAATAAATCCTTCTTAACGCAATGATGAGAGCTATAAAAGATGAACGCTTCTAATGATAATTTGGTTCAGACAAAGAACCGTTTTGTTCCTAATCTTTCGTGGAATCTGCTAAAATGTTCAGCTATAACATCATCTAATCATAATTGCACTCGAGTATCGCGTTTTTTTTTTAGCTGATGTTTTGCGATGAATGAGTCAGTAAACAAATCTTGAAAATGGATCACTTTGTACAATACTTCAGAATTTATTGTTTGCAAATCATAGTCCCGTTTATTTGGATAACATGCGCGCGCATCCATGAAAGATTCTGCATAAGGGTTTTTTTTAACTCCTTCTAACCCCCCGTGTTTTTTTTTTTGTTTTGGAGGGAGAAGAGGTTAAATTTGGAAGTTGGGGAATTCAAAATCACCAAATAAGTAAGTTATAAATCGTTACACAAATTCTCAATACTTTGGGGGGGGGCGAGTGTATAAAATGGTATAAAATAGTTTAGAGTTGGACTGAAGATTAAGGAGAGAATTTCATCCCAAAGTAAACAACTCGTTCTAACGATATAATTATAAAAATAAAAGCAAAGTTAAAGTAAAACATGAGATGAAAGTGTGTGTGTGTGTGTGTAGCACTCTTAGGGTACATAAACTATAGCAAGTTAAGCTATAATGTCTATATGGGTACAAAAGTTTTTAAATTTTATTTTTTTTTACGCAGGAAGGAGGGGCCAAGGACGAATGCCCGCAAAAACGTCACCCCCCCCCCCCCCATAAAGTAAGAACCTAGGCAATATCAAGGTCCAAGGTTTTCGAAATGTTTGGACATTCTGCATTTGAAAGATTGGAAGTCATAGGCAGGGGTAAAGATAGATTAAGAAAGATTGTTCCACAGTTGACCCGTTGACTAAATGAAAGACTGAGAATACCGATTAACCCTCGCGTTAGAGAGTTCGATAGAAAAAGAATGAGAATGTGTCGAAAGTCTAGTACTGCGTGCTCTCCTTAAAGGAGGAGGCACGCGGTTAGAGAGTTCTTTAAAAGAGCAGCGTCCGTTATAATAGCGATAGTGAAGAGAGAGTGAATTAACATTACGGCGAAGAGAGAAGGATTGAAGACAGTGAATGAGAGGCGGGGAATTGATGAGACGAAAAGCCTTTGATTCCACCCGATCAAATAGGGCTGTTGTGAGTCGAGTCAGGACCGTATGTCTTCCTAGAGTTGAGCCCAGATAGGGCAGAATAAACAACTTCGGAAGAGATTCTAATTTCAACCATAATTAAGTCAGAGGGAGGAGGAGATGGAGGGACAGCACCGGAATCGTCCAAGATTGAATTGGAGGCGAAAGTGTGAGGGAGGCGTTCAGCTTTATCGGAAGAGATAGCAGCTGAGCCGTCAGAATGGAAAAGAGGAAGGAAAGAAGAAGTAAAGTTGTTGGAGAGGTTCTTGGCTGGTTTTCACATGTTTGATGAAATTTTTGGCGAGGCGAAGAACAGATTTTGCATGATTCCGGGCAGAAATATAAGCTAAGTGAAAGTCAGGAGTTGGATGGCGACGGTACTTTCTGAAAGCAGAGCTGGGCACTTGCGGTTTTTTTTGCGGTACTGCGGTACTACCGTGTTGGTCGGTACCGCGGAAAGTACCGCGGGAAATTTGAATGCGGTAGCGGTACTGCTGTACTTTCAGCGATCCTTTGCGGTACTGCGTTATGCGGTACCGGTTTGGTAGTGCGGTAGTAGTACCGCAGTACCGCAAAAAAACGCAAGTGCCCAGCTCTGTCTGAAAGCCTCTCTATACCAAGATATTTTTTGCATTAGTAGTAGGAATAGAATATGGAATGTACGCCTCCATGCCCAAGAGAATCACCTTCTGGTGTGGTCTGCGCACTCGGAGGGTCCCCGGCCACGGAAGCAGTAATCATTCCATGGGAAATCAAAGAATATTGCCTAAGGGCCTCCCAGTCAGCCGCGCTAAAGTGCCAAAAGCGTCTCCTCTTAGGAGGATCAAAAGGCCGAACTGGAACGATAGGACAGGAAACAAATAAGATTGTGGTTGGAGGAGGCCAACGGAGAAAACGTTTAACAGGCTAAGAAGAAGGATAAGTGGTTAGGAACAAATCCAGAATATTGGACCTATCTCCAAAGCGATCGGGGATACGAGTTAGGTGTACAAATTGTTCTAGGTCATTCGAGATAGAAAAGTTGTACGCTAGTTCGACAGGGATGTCAGTGAAATGGGAGGAAACCCAAAGGTGGTACTGAACATTGAAATCTAAAATGGAGATTTCAGCAAATGGAGATTTCTCTCAGGACTAGAATGTATTCCATTTTGGAAGGGAGGTAATCAAAGAGTTTATACGAGAGAGTGAATAGGGTAAAAAAAATCAACATGCAACTCTGTAATCATATATAAAGTATGGACCTATACAGGTCAAAAAGGCACTCATTTGGTATATGTATATATATACATTATAACTGCAAACACCCAGTATAATTAACGTAAAGAACGACGCTTTGTATAGGAGAATTATCCGCGTAAGATGAGAGCGAAAGAACGAAACAAATGAAAAAATGAGGTAACCATCCGGGAATCGAACCCGGGATCTTCCGATTGCCGGTCAGATATGATAACCATTACACCACGGGCCTCACCCAATCAAATGTCGTAATTCCTCTACATGCGCGCAGAAACCAATGCCCCAAAGGGGCACCTCCCGCATGCCGTAACATTATATACATTATAACTGCAAACACGCAGTATAATTAACGTAAAGAACGACACTTTGTATAGGAGAATTATCCGCGCAAGATGAGAGCGAAAGAACGAAACAAATGAAAAAATGAGGTAACAACCCGGGATCTTCCGATTGCCGGTCAGATATGATAAACATGCGCGCAGAAACCAATGCCCCAAAGGGGCATGTTAGTACTAGGTAATTTTATGGTTCGAGGTCTCCCTTTTTTTTGCCCACCCTATATATATATATATTATATATATATATATATAATTTATTTTTTCACCTAAACTACTTTTTATAAGACTTTCTATAATAGTATATTTTATCTTCAAAACAGTAATAATGCAATGCTTTTAGCCTGTAATCTGTAAGCATTAACATTTTAATAACGAAGCCTCATCTGAATACAGTAAAGATTGCAAGAATTAATAAAATTGTTCAAAACGTTTTTGCATTAATTAAAATTTAATTGGATGTCTTTATATTAATAACCTAATCTATCTTCCGGACAACGTGTCGTAATTTTACCTTTATCCGCATTAACTGTTTTAAATGGACGCCAAACAGAATGATTTTGTTTGAGACAGACCCCATTAAACGATTCGTCTAGGACTCTTGGAAGAGAGTATTGGCGATCAACCGTGTTTCCTATGTGTGTGTGTGTGTGTGTGTGTGTCTGTCGGGCACCTCCTGGCACCAGATTGGACTCAAAGCACTAAGGAAACACTTTCCCCTATCTTAATTGACCCCTTAAACCTGCGAAGAGCTCGTCTGGGTTCCGTCGGAAGGATTGAAGAACACAAAGGATTCCTTTAAAACAACAAATCTTTCGTAAATGACTGTCGACGCAAGGCAGTCGAGAGGCTTTTGCACAAACTCTGCACAAATTTAGGAAGGGATATTATCAATTTTATCATAATAGGCGCAGTTTTTGAATAACAGAGAAGATATTCTTATCACATGAAACAAAAATTGCACTTCGAAGTACTGTAAAATGTAATTTTGTAAGGATCGTTCGTAGAAATGATGAGAACGTAGCATAATAATTGAATAATATAAGCGTTAAACGAATTAATTTTCTCGTTGGATTTATCACGCAAATTGAAAGGATTTTTTTGAAACTTGACTCATAGATGGAGTTACGTAAGAATACAATATAACCAAATATAGGAAGCAAATGTAAGTTCCGTTAAATGAATATAGATGTCATAAAAAGAGAGAGAGAGAGAACCGATTGACTTCAATATTTACGCATGCGCTATTTCATTCATGTTTACGCATGCGCTACTTTGACTTTTATGTTTAAGCATACGCTATTTTCTATTCATTTCCATTTTAGAACTTAACGCTTCTTATTTATGAACGTATCAACAAACACTTCACACTGTCATTGTCCATTTATGGCAACGTTCCTGCTAATTTTTTTTTTTCCCCGAGGTTTGTTTTTGTATGTCATTAAAACGTTTTGATGAAAGAAAACGCGTCTCAGTACAAATGCAAAACCCTTTTCAATTTGTATATTATTTATTTTTAAAGAGAGGTTATTGGACATCGAATTCGTTCTCTTCATTGTATACAATAACGTCCGTGTTGAGTATCCAAAAGGCCTCTGTAATCCAAGTTTTGTTTATTTAATATTTCGTTTTCATTCAGCAAGTCACCATATCTTGATAACAGCAACAACATATGTCAGTATCGAGGGGTACTTGCTTACGTACTAATAATACCATCATACCCCATTTACCAGACTGCGACTGGGGAAATTTTTTTTCTCAGAATAAAGGATATGTAAGTTTTGTTGATGGAGTTGTTTAACCTCCTTCGCGACATCTAAGGTCATATGACGTAGGAGACCTACAGTTTTACGTGGGATCCGAATCACTGTTCGCTACATAATTTGGACGAGCAGGACGGCCTTCCATCCAACTACTGCTCAGACCCAGTGTCGCTTAACTTCGCTGATTGAAGGGGAACGCTGTTACGACATTGGATACGACGTAGCCACAGTATGTAAGGCTTGATATTAATGTTCTAAAATGGTCACAACAGACTAGACGGAGTGCCATAAGTCCCCTTATCCTCTTTAACGATGTAATGCGCAACCAATTAACTCTGAAGAGTTAATTACATAAGGTTTGCAAATTTCAATTAGTTTGATTTCGAAATATTATACGCTATAAGTCTGAAAAATAGGTCCAGCAAAAAGGCAACTCTTTTTTTTTGTGTGCATAATAATAAACCTTAAAAAGAACAGTACAAGAACAGTACAAGAACAACACGCAAAAAACATTTGGCGTTAAAAATTCAAAGTTATAAAAATATTTAGCAGCAGCTTTTAACATGTATCACTGAGACTAAAATTTTCAAGATGTGGGAAATTCTTTCTTCGAACAAGATGATGACAGGTGATGACAGTATTTTCATTAAACTGATTCTTTCAAAATAACACTAACAGCAATTTAGGTTTTAAGGTTAAATACATTAGAAGTAAATTTACCTTACCTCGGGGAGATTCGAATCAATGCCACTGAAAATACAAATTTTGCAAGCCGCCACATTACCCACCCGGCCATGAGATGCTAAGATATACTAATAGAGTTTTGCATATATATTCTTCCGCATTGGTTTCAGTATATATATTTTGATTTTAATATGTATACTGTTTCTGTTTATATATATTTTTTTTCGAATCACCTGAAGATCAGGGCCTCCAGCTTTCTTTAGTTAGCCTTATAAGGCTAACTAATGAAAATATCACGACCTAACCTAACTAATCGTTAGATCAACTGTACGCCCTTGACGATTGGTTAGGTTAGTCGTGATATTTTCGTTAGTTATCCTTATAGAGCTAACTAAAGAAGGCTGGGGGCCCTGATCTTCAGGTGATCCTTTTTTTCTTTTTCTTTCTAAAAGCTGCCGCTAAATGTTTTTTTTTGTTTTGTTTTTTTAACTTTGAATTTTTAATGCCAAATGTTTTTTGCGTGTTATTCTTGTCCTGTTCTTTTTAAAGTTTATAATTATTCATACAAAAAAAGATTTGCCTTTTGTAGGACACCTTTTTCAGACTAGTTCATGATTTTTGAAGGCAGTGCCTTTTGTTTTAAATACAAATTTTGCACAAAATTAGCGTTCATCCTACGTTTTGAACAGAAGTTTTGGATCACCTGAAGATCAGGGCCCCCAGCCTGCTTTAGTTAGCTTTATAAGGCTAACTAACGAAAATATCACGACTTAACCTAACCTAACGATTGATTAGGTTAGGTCGTGATATTTTCGTTAGTTAGCCTTATAAGACTAACTAAAGAAGGCTGGGGGCCCTGATCTTCAGGTGATCCGAAGTTCTTAATCCAGTGAGAACTTAACAGTTACCACAAACAACACAAATTATAAAATAGTTCCGTTGAGCTGAGCTTAGAACTCAGCGAATAAGCTTCACCCAGCTTCTCACGAGAATGGACAGCTGAACAACATTTCATTTGGCCCACATAAACTTTGCTGTAAACTTTTTTGTAGTGAAGGAATTTATTCGATGTTTACATCAAATTATTTGCGATGACGTCCTCTATTTTTTGGTGTAAAGTACGTGTGGTGTAGTTTCTTATAAAAAAAATTATAGCCTTCAGAAGAGCCGTCCGCGAAGTGTTAGTCGGGGTCAAAAAAGATTTGTCCGCGTGGTAGTGCAATTAATAAAATTGAATGTCAAAGGTTGTATATAGACTTCATAAGTTCATACAGACCGGGCCTTTTCTGATTGGACTGAAAAGTTATGCTTATGCGCAATTTTACACGATTTTGGCTGAAACACGAACTATCACTTTAGAGATTACTATTAATTAATTTCACTTAAAAAAGAAAAAAAGTTGTACAGTTAGACTAATAAACCTATAGAGATGTTATTCTTTAGGCAAATTTAAGATTATAAAGTAAGCAATTATAACTCTCTCTCTCTCTCTCTCTCTCTCTCTCTCTCTCTCTCTCTCTCTCTCTCTCTCTCTCTCTCTCTCTCTCTCTCTCTCAAATACACATACAAAATGGATTATAGCAAATTAACACCCGCCCCCTTAAAATTTGCACGTGTCTCTGACCTCAGATGATTTGCGTTCTTTGTTTTCAAGAGTCTTTTGAGTGACATTTCAATGCCAAGTTAAGTTTCATGTGGGAACCTTTTTTCCCACACACACTTATTAGTTTAAAAGAAATAATATACTGCATAGAACTCCCATTTAAACAAAAAAGAGGCGCCTCCTTTAGCTTCAAGTGTCAGTCCTGTCAGTCAGCTTATACCGTGAAAACAAATTGAAATAGGCCTATTATACACTCTGCTCAGTAAATATCACTGTACTGTCAGTGTCAAAATGGTCTAAATTATAAATACAACGACAAAATAATGAAATTATAATTGGAAATAGGAATAAACAATCCCAAGAAATGAGAAACTGCATAATATTCTAATCTAAAAGGCCATTAAATCACTTGAGGGTTCCCCATCAGTTTCAGTTTCGTAGATTGAGTTCAGTAGCTTGAGATGCACCATTGTGTGTATACTTAAGGTCTCATAAAATATATATATATATATCACACAAGATATAGGATATAACAAAAGTCCTTTAACCATAGGAAATTAATGTTTTCTCTTTGGTTCAAGTTTACAATTGATGAACAATATAGCTGATTACGTGCTGATATATATATCGTCTCAAAGTGACTAGTTCACGGCAAAGTTAAGAACATTAAACTAAGAATCAACGAACTAATCAACCGACTATCTATGTGCTTCAACTAAAGAATTTGTTATTGCGAAAGGTAACCAAGTATATTCCCAAACTCAGTGACCCTTCTCATTAGTTCGTCTTTGTGTTAGACGTCTGTCTGTCTGTCGATGGGTTCGCACCATTTATTTATTGTATGTATCGATTATATATATATATATAAAACTAAATTACTTGTATTTCTACTTTTCCAGATAGAGTATAAGAAGTCCAAGCTGTCACTGGCACTATTGAACGAGTGCCTCCCTGCCTGATTGTCTGGTATCTGCAGAGCCACGGGTCCCGGTGGTTGGTGGACAAAACTACAAATGAAAACATGACTGAATCTATTTCCAGAATTCCTTTTCCTCCTTTTTCGTATCCTCGCCTTAATTCCTTTTCTGTTTCCTCCTTCGTCGCCTCCTTCAGGCCGTTTTTAATTCCTCTTCTAATTCTTGTATTCCTTTTGGTTTGTGTTCCTGTTTCTGAATCGTCAATTCATCCCAGCGTTTCCTATTATTTTTTTCCTTCTGCCTCAAGGGTCGACGCGTCTAAAGTAAGTAGAATTAAATTAAGTGAGGTTAGGTTAAGTTACGCTTGGCTAAAGTGAAAGTTAGTTTTACCTACAGGCATAAGCGTATGGGATGGCACTTTACTGAGGGGGGGGGGCGGAAAAAATTTGCCCTGATTTCCGCATAAGCACTATGTGTAGCATAAAATAACACAAAGGTTAGACTTTAGAGTATGAGTAACATATATTAAAGCCTTTTTGATATGAAAAACATTATAATTTACTAAAATGAGATAAAAATTTTGCTACATTTCTAAATTTGTCCTGAAAATATCAGTATTTGCCCTGAAAATGCCATTTCCCTAGTCCGGGAGGTGGAGGGGGGGGGGGGGGTGCCCCGCCTCATACGCCTATAGGTTAGGTTAAGAAAGTGTCGTTCAAATTTACTTATGGACGATGTTGGTAGAACTCCGAATGTAAAGGCCGATTGGTTTTGGTTTGGGTTAGGTTAGGTTAGGTTAAAATAGATTAAATTAAGTTTTTAGAATGTCGATGTTTTGGTCTTGTCGACGAAATGGGTATGGGTCTTGGGTTACTAGCTAAGTCGCGGCCACGTCGCAGCACCATTTCCCGTTAGATCAGCGAGGTTAAGCGACGTCGGATGTGTTCAGTAGTTGGATGGGAGACCCTCCTGAGCATTCGAATAATGTACCGACCCCACGATCCCATATGAAGCTGTAGGCCCTCCTCCACCACTGACCTTTGCCGTTACGAAAGCAGATATACATTATTTTTATTGTGTTACTAATTGGTTGTTTTTTTGTTTGAGTTGCGTGATTGATCCGCCTTTTTAATAACACCTTTTGCACACGGAGGGGTCATTGAGACGATGGAAAGAGATGAATACCTTGTGTATACACACACACACACACACACACCTTGATTTAGCTTCCGCCCTAATTGTTCATTCTGACGAAAGCCAAGCTTCTTACTCCACCTTAGACCTACAGCTTAACGTGAAATCCGAACCACAACCCACCACGGGTGGTCAGAAATTACAACAAAGTCCTCGCCCGGACTCGATCTCACGACCTCCCGATCAGCAGCCCAGCGTCTTAACCACTAGGGTACATATATATATATATATATAAGCTCAGAGAGAGAGAGAGAGAGAGAGAGAGAGAGAGAGAGAGAGAGATCTTCTTCACAGTTTAATTGCATCACAATTAATGTTGTAAACCACTCGACATCTTGGATTACGCATGCGCAGTGACTCAATAAAATTATTCTAATGATTGTGAAGATGAGTAATAATGGTTGTTTGAAACCATTATATATTATTAAAAAAGACATACCATTTCGTGAATATTCCTTGAAAACTTTTGAATGAATTGCTAGAAACTCAGATTACGAGTAGTTTTACCCGAGTCGGGGTATATCTGTACCATTTTATATCCCAAATTAAGATGATATAGCGTACATATATATAAAGCTAATTGGTATATCAAGATATGAAAAAAGAAAATAATAAGGAATATATTTTCAAACACTAATTTATATAGTGTATATATATGTGTGTGTGTGGGTGTGGGTGTGTGTAGAATATCATGCATGAACACGCACGATTTTGCATAATGCAGAACTACCTCCACCAGGATTCGAATCCACTACCTCTTGAGTTGAGGGCGAGAGCGCTCCCACCACGCTTCAACAAGAGATTTGAATGAAATGCCTCGACTGCCAGGGGGGGGGGGTAATATGGAAAACACCTTTGGATGCAAAAGCGCTGTGTTTCCTCGGGTGTTGAAATACCCACCAGGTTGTAGTAACTTTTACCTTGTTGTCTTCTACTTCAGTTTTTTTAATGAGACGATGGGAAGTATTATACTGTATAGTATTACACTAAAGACTACTAAATTTAGCTACATACAGATACTCTCTATAAGGTCGACCAATAACAAATATAAGCCTAAGCTTATACAGCCTCTCTTGTTGCTTCTCTTTGAAACTCTCTTAGCATAACTTACAGCCGAGAAATCTACGTATATTGTAAAATAGCACTTGCCTTACAGTCAAACCTTTAACAAAATTTCTTTTACAAAATTAAGAGAAGGCAGTCGATCAATAAATTTAGAAACGTATCCGTGAAATCTTTGAGCTTCACAGCCAAAGCCATTGCGTCCAAATTTGTGAAATTTCACTTAAATAGTGCCTCTTGCGCTTAAACGAATGTTAATCTCACTGGCTTAACATTTTCTATTAAAAATCTTTCGTATAGGACTAGTTACGTTATACTGTGAATGTGGACTGTTATTGTATTTAATATACTGTTATAGAAATAGGCTTCATGGTTGGTCTTGGAGCTCAATAGTTTCACAGTCGAAAATCCCGGAAGGGACCTGACTTACGATTAACCATTCCTACGGTTTATGTTTCACCATCAGGAAGCCTCTCGGGGTTTCAGGCCACACGCGTACTCAACCAAAACCCTCGTCCTAATTGCTGGAGGAGAATTAACAGAGAAACACGCCTATACAGGACCTTAACAAGCAAAAACGGAAATATTGAAAAAAACTGTTATTGTACGAGATTATAAATTGGATCTGTTCAACCATTCATTCAGAAGAAATATAATTATATATATATATATATATATATATATATATAATGCCTCCAAAAATGGAGCTACTTCTAATTATTTGCATTCAAAAGTGGTAAATTTTTTTGGACCATTCCATATGTAGAATGAAAACGAAGAATGCTACGACACTGCTATTAAATTATAACATTAACTTAACACATTGTAGCTAGTTGGTTATGTCGCCTAACGTTTTCTGTCCAATTGCAGTCATGCAGTTAACCGATGGTAATAAGTACCCTATAATAGGAAAAACAGTTCGAGCTATAGCAAACACGCGCAGCGAAAATATTATTGTATCCCCCATCTTTACTTGGCAAACTAATCTCGAGTAGTCATAAATGATGAAATTGGATGAGTACATATAATGTCCTGTAAAGTAACGTTATATATAAGTAGCCTACTTAGTACATAATAAAAATATTTTAAAAAGACATCAATAAATTACGCAGTAAAGTTTATAGTAAAAAATATGGAACAAGTGTAGTTTACGTCCCCCTGACGCAAAAGGGGGGACAAACTACACTAGACTAGGTCAAAGTTGGATCTTTAGGAGACACTACACTAGGATCTTTAGGAGACATTTTTTAAATGAATCCATCAAATACAACGTTAAGTCGTAATATTTTCGTTAGTTTTAACGTTTTATTTGATGGATTCATTTAAAAAATGTCTCCTAAAGATCCTAGGTGTAGTTTACGTTCCCCACCTTTGATCTAGTGTAGTTTGTGTCCCCTTTTGCGTCAAGGGTCAGGGGGACGTAAACTACACTTGCTCCAAAATTTGTATTTCTTTGTTTCAGTAAAAATTATAATTTGTATTTTGATGTCATTCTATGCAACAGACTATGATTGGCAAAATTTTACTCTCCAGACAGTGTTCAAAGACAGAGTCTATAATAGCTTGGTAATATGTTAAATTATGGTACGTTAGGTTAGGTTAGGTTAGGTTAGGTTAAGCTAAGTTAAAGTGGTTAGGTTAGTAATTAGGACCCATAAACTCCGTCTCTGTACACTGTCTGGATAGTAAAGTTTTACCTCATGATTTACAAACATTAATATAAAATAATATATAAATACATCGTGAAAGGGATGTGTAAAAAACGTTTCAAATTAAATTAAGTTAAAGATTAGGTTAGGTTAGCATAGCATATAGGTAGAGTTGCCAAGTTCTTCTATTTGTCCCTCATTTTACGTGTTGGGATAGCGTCCCGTATCAAGCGCATACGGGACGCAATGAAAAGTGAACTCCAGAGATCTGCGACAGTGGTGACATTTTGTGAAGTGCAAATATTTAAATGTAAACTCGTAGGATGTGGACAACTTGGGTGTTAACCAAAATTTCACGGTCCAATCCCAAGCTGTCCCGTATTTCGAAATTTAAAATCTGTGAACCCGAGGTTAGGTTAGCAATAGGTCAATTTAGGTTGTTGTTGGGGTGTTGTTGGTGTCCCGTCGATAAAATAATTCAGAACTGTGAAACATCGAGAAAAATACTAATAGGCAACTGAATGATTCAATTTTTTTTAATCTTTTATTAATTTCGGGTAGTAGACCTAGCTATTTCTTAACCATTTCAACTACAGTATTTGGAATGGATAAAAATACTGTTGCGAGCTTGTTGCATTTGTTTTTAGATTTCTATAGTGAAGTGGCAAGACGTCGGATATAAATTGTAAGTTGCACCCTTGGATATTTGGATAATCAGTTATTTTTGTTTACATTATTAATAAATCTTTCAAAAGGGTCCTCCAAGTGTCAGCGATCCTCTTGAAATACATTTATTTAAAGTTCAAGCAAAACATATACGATTAATGTAATTAAAATTAATCTTTTAAGTATTTTTTCAGAAGCAACATCACGTCTTAGTGTGACAACAAACAATAATAATAAAAATATCTTTGATATAATTATATTTTAAGATTTAAAAACAAACAAGATGGCGTCGGTCGGCAGTTGTTTGGATGTTATTCTGATTGTGTCGAGTTTTTGGTATCCTCGTTTTCTCACGCGAGGGAAAATCTTACTTCTTGTGAATCGTGTAATAAATGTGGTCCTAAACGATTTGTTATTACAGGCGGCCACGACTCTTCTTCAATTCATGAGGGTATTTTTCATTTTCAAAGTAAATACCCAAAACGGTGTAGAAAGGTTACCATGAAGTAATATCGCATTTTTCGACCGTTTGTTTTATGGAAAGTAATTTTCGTGCGAGTTGTGTTATTGTTGTTGTTTGTATAGGGCCTCCACGGTCAAACTTAACACCACACTTTTAGCGCATCACATTCATTACAATTATTATTTTTTTTTGGCAACATATAGACACGTTTCTTGGTAGTGAAAAAAAGGTGTTATCATAGAAAGTTTTATAGAGAGTTTAGGTGGAGACTGTGGAATGCCAGTGTATATATACAAAATTGATGGGCTACGTCGTAGCCAATGTAACACCGCTTCCCGTTGATCAGTGTTAAAAAAAAAAAAGTTGGGTAGAAATAACCACATATATTTCCAAATAAAATATAAACAAAATAAATATTTACCACAAAATAAATATAGAATAAAAATAATAACCCTCGTTTCTAACCAACTAGTGAAGTTGGGTTTCCCTAATTAACAAAAAGAAGAAAGAAAAAAAGTTTCTGAGACAAAGAAAAACGGAGCTCTTTGTTAGACATCGAAAAATTTTGACTGCTGAATCAAGTGGGCTGGTTTTTTCATAAAAAATTCTCGTGGTTCCCTAACTAACCGGTGCAAACCTCAATATTAACCACTGCAATTAAACTAAAAAATAAAACCCGTTTAACTAAATAGTAGCCTACCAGAATTAGGTGTAAGTAGCTTAATTAAAATACATAACTAAGGTAAGAGATTAAAACTAGGTACCTAGAAGAAACTCGAACCGGGCTACAACAGCCCTAACTAAATAATTAAATGGCTGCAATAGACCCTATTAAAACTTAAGGACAATATAGCCCTAACTTAACTTGAGTAAAAACCTTCAAAACCTTAAACCTTTAAAAACAAAACCTTAAGGGCAATACAGCCCTAGCCTAACTTAAACTGCAAAACCTATGTCTGGGAAATAGCCCCTATAAATAAGTAACTTAGTAGTGTGCCAAATAGACGTGACTTAAATAAAATTCAAAATCTGCAAACTAAATGAAACTTATGGACTAGTTAGAAACAGAAAGGGTAACGTTCAATTGGCGACTTCATTTTTGGTAAGTCTAAATTAATTTTAATGAATTTAGCTTGACCTAGTTAGTAATCGACCAAATTTAAACTTAAAACCACCGCAGCCTACAGTGAAAAAGTCTGTAGCTATGTTGACAGTGTCTAAATGGGCCATTATTATTTCTATAATTACTGTGTCTATTTAAAGTAAACTTAGCCTTAATATTGCACCTAAATACAAATAATCTCAAATAAAATAATTTTTCAATAAATTTTTCAATCAGCGAAAAGGAAGCGACATTGTGTCGGATAGTAGTTGGATGGGAGACCGTCCGCTGCGTCCAGACTATGTAGCGACCCGTGGTTCAGATCTAGGCTGACCATACGTACCGTTTTGAACGGGACAGTACCGTTTGTTTTATATTTCCTGGCCGTCCCGTCGTTTTAATAAAAATGTCAATTTTGTCCCGGTTTATGTACTTACTTTTTCATGAATACAGAATATTACATAACCCCGTCCCTTTTTTGCCATCCAATGTCCCGTTTTTGTCTCAAGGAAATATGGTCAGCCTATTCAGATCCCACGTAAAGCTGTAAGTCCCCTCCGTCAGATGACCTTAAATGTCGCGAAGGAGGTTAAACAAACCAATCATTACATTACGAAATTGATACCACTTTAACCTATACGTCGACTCGCCTTAAAGATTGTGGTACACGCGGAATTAAAGCTATTTTTATAGTCTTTGAACTACGTATTGTGTGCAATTAACGATAACAAGAATATTTATTGCATTGAGTAAATTAACAGATATAATAAACATGAAAATAATTAATTACTAAATTTGATTGACAAAGTGGTTGGAACCTTCTGTACACTCACTGTATTAGAATTCCAGTTGTATACTGTCAAATATTGAATTAAGTAAAGATAAGCACCCCCAGCCTTCTTTAATTAGCCTTATAAGGCTAACTAACGAAAATATCACGACCTAACCTAACCAATCGTCAAGGGCGTACAGTTGACTTAGCGATTGGTTAGGTTAGGTCGTGATATTTTCGTTAGTTAGCCTTATAAGGCTAATTAAAGAAGACTGGGGGTGCTTATCTTTACTTGATCCCAAATATTTTTACTGCACACATCAGTTATCTAAACAGTGAAATAGCTTT
>JAJOZX010012744.1:0-64529 GCA_023014485.1 Bathynomus jamesi | reverse complement strand
TCGGTTTCCACGTTAAACTGTGGGTCTAAGGTGGAGTGAAAAGCTTAACCATTGTTACAATTCGGCGAGGAGTTAGTTATTATTATTATTACTAAAGAGAAAAATCTACTGTTTTTGTACATATCACATTTTGCAGCCATACTATTCCCGGATCAGTAATCAAATGATCCTGTTATTTTAAATCCGGATCAATAATCAAATGATCCTGTTATTTAAAATGTTGAAATTATGATGTGAAAGTGAGCAATGATTCCCTGACGAGATGTACTTCTGATTCGGCTTCCACGTTAAACTGTAGGTCTAAGGCCGGAGTGAAAAGCTTAACCATTGTAAAAAAGAACAAATCAGCGAGATGATTTGAAAGAGCAATCATTCCCTGACGAGATGTATTTCTGATTCGGTTTCTACATTAATCTGTAGGTCTAATGCGGGGTGAAAAGCTTAATCTTTGCAATTCGGCGGAAAGGAGTTTATTATTATTACTACTGTAATTTGTACCACCCTATATATATATATATATATATATATATATATATATATGTGCGCGTGTGCGTGATCCTCACTTTCTCTGACAAAAATCTGTGTGCGCGCGCGCGTGATCCTCACTTTCTCTGACAAAAATGTGTGTGTGGGTGTGTAATTTTGAAAAATGTATAATAATAATAATAATATAATAATAATAATGTACCTTTCCATTTTTTATTCATTCATTTCAATAAACTAAGAAGATGGTGCCATACAAATTTGCAAGTAAAGAGAAATAATCAACGCATTTAATAAAAACATTTTTTTTATTTACAAGACAAACGCTTGGATAGCGAGCAAGTTGACCCAAATTCCTTCTCGCCAGTTTGCGGTTTTAAAAGGCCTCGGGCTGGACCTTTTAGATCGAACTCTTGGTTACCTGCACCGCTCACTCCTCGTCTGAACACAATGTGAAAACATTATTCTAAGAGTTATAATATATACAGAGGTGTGTGTGTGTGTGTATATATAGATTTGAGAATATGTTAATGGAACGATTTCTTTTGCTAAGCCAATTGTTTAGTGAATTTTTTAATGTTAATATTGTTTTAATTCACTTTAAGGTGAAAATCCGTTTATATATATATATATATATATATATTATATATATATATATATAAGGAATGACAATTAAATAGACACGGTTATTATGATTTTCTATAAGGAATGACAAAATTAAAGACAATATGATTCTATATATAAGGTAAGGAGAAAGTTGTTCATTTGTGTGTGTGTGTGTGTGTGTGTGTGTGTATTTCGTCTGAACTATTATTTTGACGATTGTACGTATTATATTATTTTTTGGGCAGTAGAAGGCAAATTCTATTTATTTAATTAATAATCATTTTCTTATTGTCAATTTCGATTTTCAAGAGAAAGTCTGTATGCTTTGGTAACGAATTAAAATGGTATCTAGCAACTCACCCTAATAATGTATACCTGTACAATTAAAATAAAAAATGGTATCTGGCAACTCAACCATCATCTATATAAAACCCGCTTGGCTTCGGAGCTGGTAGTTTGATGCGAACTTCGGCCGAATAAAGAACACTCTCCTTCCCTTCTTAGGTTAAGACAGCTTAGTTTCTCTTTGGGGGGTTAGGACATCCCACCTTGTCCCCCCAAAGTCCTCCTCCGTTTATCCTTTCACTCTTAGGCTAAGGCAACCCCTTTGGGGGGATCATTCTTCCTTCTCCCCCCGAAGACCGAAGATCGCTCCCTCTCCCCTTCAGGTGTACCCCTCCCCCCTTGGCTCCTAAGCCAACTGGCTGATTAGGAGTCTATAAGAGGACGGCGGGTCAGCTGAAGCGTTATTATGCACTTGGCAGGAGCCAGGCGAACACCTCTCCTCCTTTCTCTCCTTCTCCTGTCTTTCTCTTGGGAGATAACGCCGCCTCCAAGTTTCATGACCCCCTTGTTGCACCTGCAGCATCCCCCACCCCCTTTGCAACATTGAGTTATTGTATATTGCAACCCCACCCTTGCAACCCCACCCTTTTGCAACCCCACCCCTTTTGCAACCCCACCCCTTTTGCAACACCCTACCCCCCTTTGGAACATTCCTGCACTCTAACCTTTTGCGGCTATACTACTGAAACTGATATTTTTTCAAAGTTTTTGCATGATCAGGCTAAACGCATATAACTGAGATGGAGAACAAGAAAACTGCGAATGTTTAGAGGGTCGTCTCTTTCCTTTCCAACAGTGTAATGTTGCAAAGGAAGATTTACAGTATTGCAATACTGAAGCTGCTTTCTTCTCTAACCCCCCTGGATCTAACCCTACTCCCGCATTTTTTTCCCACGCCCCTTCATACCCTGATGGTTGCTATGACAACTAGGGGAAAGGTAAGTATATTTCTCTTACATTATTATTATTATTTATTTTCTTATGCAGGAAGGAGGGGCCAAGTCCAGGGTTTTCGAGATGCGTAGACACTCTGCGTTTGAAAGATGGGAGGTCATAGACAGGAAGAAAAATGGATTGAGGAAGAATGTTCCAGAGTTAACCAGTTGAGTAGATGAAAGACTGAAAATACCGATTAACCCTTGCATTAGATGGATGGACAGAATAGGAATGAGAAAGTGTAGAAAGTCTGGTACTGCATGCTCTCCTTAAAGGAGGAGGCATGCAGTTAGAGAGTTCAGAAGAGCAATGTCCATTATGATAGCGATAGTAAAGAGAGAGTGAGGCAACATTGCGGCGGAGAGAGAGAGAGAGAGAACAATCAGTAAGAGGCGGGGAATTGATGAAACGAAAAGCCTTTGATTCCACCCGGTCAAGTGCGGCTGTGTGGGTTGAACCATCCCACACATGAGAAGCATACTCCATACAGGGGCGAACAAGACCCCTCTACAGAGACAGCAACTGAGTGAGGGTAAAGAAACTGCGGAGCCGGTACAGCACACCTCACCTCTTAGCAGCTGTTTTAGAAAGAGAGTATACGTGATCTTTCCAAGAAAGTTCACGAGAAAAGGAAACGCCAAGAATGTTAAGAGAAGAGGAAGGATTCAGTTGTGTGTTGTTGAGGGTAAGAGGATAGTCGTGTGGAAGATTGTGACGAGTAGGCAGATGGAGGAACTGAGTTTTTGAGGCATTGAAAGCGACAAGGTTTTCTCTGCCTCAATCAGATATAGCAGAAAGATCAGAGGTCAGGTGTCCCATAGCCGTCCCACGCGAATCATGATGCGACTGCTGTGAGGGACGCTTTGGGAAGCGGGTGGAGAAGTGAAAAGTGGAATCATCGGCATAGGAGTGAATATGACAGGAAGTACAAATTAAAAGATCCTGTCCTATTCACTCCTATGAGTGAACCAACCAATTTTTTTTTTAAATCTGTGGAAGGATGAACAGCTGGGTTTTGGTGCGCACTGCCAGCCGTCACCGGGACCGATGGATTCGTAGTCAGCAACGCTAACCATTATACCACCGAGGCGCACTAAAAATAGTTCGAGTTATGCAGTTCAGATAATAGTGGCCCAAACAGGAAGATAATGAGTTGTTTCGGTGGGGTTCCCCCCCGGAAGACAGCCTTCCTGGCTGCTCCCCGAGAGTTAGGCGAAAGACTCCTCTAGGAAGAGAATTTCTTTTCAGGTTCAGGAGGAATTAGCATGCACGTGAAAGTGGTTTAAGAGTTTATACCTTAATGCTCGTGTTCAATCTGAACAAGTTCGATGACATGCTGTAGTCGTTATTCGGGATGTCCCCAGTATCTTTTTCATCACTTTTATTAGTTTTACGATAAAGAAAATTGACCAGAACGTGGATTAAGAACACCAGAAATAGAAGACAAACGTGCATGAACATCCAGGTATCAATTAATTTAGGATCAGCTGATACCGGTAGGGACGAACTAACCTGTAAAAATAAATATACATTAAAGTGAACAGGAATATATACAGGGTGTCCCATAAGTCCGGCATCATAGGAGAAGTTCATATTTTTCTATTTCTACAAACCATAATTCATATTTTTCTCTTTTTACAGGCCATAATGTCTGTGAGCAAGGAAGAACGAATCCAAATAATTCTACTCATAGGAAATCGGAGTCAAATTTAACAGACTGCATCCAGACCCCGAGCCAATAACACAGAGTTGTGTTAGCAGACTTGTTACAAAGTTTAAGGAAACAGAATCCATAGAAGATAAACCACGCAGTGGACCTTCAAGGAGGTCCACTGACGATGATACAGCGACTGCTATCCTGGCTCATTTTAACAGAAGTCCCAGTAAGACTCTTCGGCGATTGTCCGCCGAAACAGGAGTGTCGAAAAGTAGCATCCATCGCATTCTTCAGGCTCACAAATGGCATCCATATAAACTTCAGATCCTACAGAAATTAAGCGAAGATGATCCCGACCGGCGGATGGAATTTTGTGAATGGGCTACGGAACAATATGCTCGGGATGCCAATTTCCCGTCCACCATTCTGTTCAGTGACGAGGCTGTTTTTTATGGAAATGGTGAGGTAAATCGACAGAACACCCGCTACTGGTCTCAAAACAACCCTCACTGGTATACCTCTTCAAAGGAACAAGGTGCATCTCGGTGATGGTATGGTGTGGCATTTGGAAGGATCGCATCATAGGCCTCCTCTTTTTCATGGACATGTCACTGGAGGCACCTACCTACGTATGCTCAAGGAAGAAGCATTTCCCAGTGTCTTGAACGAAGAAGGAAATTTCCCAACATGGTTCCAGCAAGACGGCGCTCCTGCACATTACAGCACCCAAGTAAGGGAATACCTGTACCAACAATTCCCTGGTCATTGGATAGGACGTCGAGGGCCTGTGGAATGGCCAGTTAGAAGCCCGGATCTCAGGCCACTAGATTTTATTTCTGGGGCCACTTGAAAGTGCTAGTATACGCAGAGAAAATTAGGAGTGTTGAACATTTGCGGCAGCGCATTATTGGGGCTTGTAACACCATTACTCCTGACATCATTCACCGTGTGCTTGCTGACTGGGGGTATCACGTCTGAATTTGTGTATTGAAAACAATGGTAGACATATTGAGCACGTTCTGTAAATAAAAGCTTTTGTTTTGCCTTTTTTTATTATTTTTCCTATGATGCTGGACTTATGGGACACCCTGTATATTGTATATAATTTTCATAGCCATTTTATCAAAAGCAGAAAATAGTTCGAACGGGAGACGTGTGAAGATGACAATATTAAAAGGTCGAGTGTATTTAGTGAACTGCTTAATCAGTTATTCATAATTGCTATGGAGTTTCATTATTGCTATGGAGACTGTTACATTAACAGTTAGCTATGCAGAATCATAAAGAACCTTTAAGCTGGCAAATACGAACTTCAAATTACTTAACCGATATCTTAATTTTTTAACATTATTGTTGTTTTGCTTTTTACAATATGGAAATAATAAAGCGGGAGTGTATAACGAATGCTGACCCTAAAGAAGCACATCTGGTGTTCCAATTTAAAAAAGATTTAAATAGTAGCTATTTTTATGGGGGATGATTTAGAAGTTCAAAGTATTTTACTCTTGCTTTCCTAAGCCATTCTTCAAATGCATAATGGTAATACCATAAAATATGGAAGAATGTTAGTCTCCTGTATTAAGTGCGCATATTTCCATAATACACTGAATATCTAAGGTTAGTTAAAGTATGTAATAAATGTTTGTATCGTAATCTTGTGTCCTCTTGATAACACTGTAAAGATTTCCATACACTATGGTTACAATCAGAGCTGGGCAATAAATACATTGAATGTATTTAAATACTAAATACTAAATACATGGGAGAAATGTATTTAAATACTAAATACTAAATACATTTTACGAATGTATTTAGATACTAAATACAAAATACATCAACTGTATTTAAATACATTTGTAAATACATTTTAAATACATACAAATTTGCTTGTTGAAGCCATGACACTCACACGATAAAGAAATCAACCGCTTTCGACTAAGAGTGGCACACAACTGTTTGAACTGACACGTTGAAACATGAACCATGCTGTACTACACTGTCGACGCGTCGTACTGTGCTAGTACAGAACGTGTATTAAACCAGTAAAAGTATTTACATTTTTATATTTTGAGTATTTAAATACATTGTATTTAAATACTCATTAAAGTATTTAAATACTATATTTAAATACATGAAAAACAATGTATTTATAAATACAGTTCTAAATACACAAATGTATTTAAATACGTATTTAAATACAAATGTATTTAAATACTGCCCAGCTCTGGTTACAATCAGTTAATTGCTCTCTTAATTAAGCAAATAATTCACTGATGTACGCCATTCAAAATAGACGCAACAGTTTAACCTCTTAACGACCGAAGTTTTTGTAGGGTTAAGTTATGAGTGCGTGTATTGGAAACGGTACATATTCGACCCAGTGGTCCAAAAGAGGTTAAATTGCTTATATTTCGTAATATGGTTAACATACAGGAGTGATTTTTGTAATAGTTTACAGCGTACAATTGGGAGTTTTTATTTAATGAAAAACATTTTTTAGAACCGCGGGGTTTCTTTCCAAGAATTGCAGAAATGAACCACAAAAATCATTTCTAACGGCTTTCGCTCGCTCAGTGAGCGTCTGATGCATTTGAAGTTTATACGGAAACATGCCCAGATCTTTCTTTAATATCCTGTTGGTCGATGAACGGGATATTTCCAATTGTTGAGAGAGACGGTAACAGATTTCTGAGGACTTCGCGTAACTGCCTCCTTTGCACGTTTAATTAACGTTATTCACTGATCTTGCGGTTCTCTTCCTACTCACAACGCCCTTCTTATTGTCGGTTGCAGTAGCCGTATTTTCAAACTTTTGAACTAGCCTATATATCGTAGATCTGTTCGGACCTTTCCTGCAGTTGAATTTCTTGCAAAAATTACGTTAAACTTGAACTGCACTGCCGGTAGCATAAAACGTTTTCACTATAAACACGTTGTTGTAAAGTGTACATCTTCCTAAACACTGACTAATGACGCGCTACTACACCTTAGGCGACAAGAGTCGTTCGCCTAGCGCCTTACGCTACTAGGCCTAAGCGGTAACAAAACTCCCAGGTGTACGCTGTAAACTAATACAAAAATCATTCCTGTACGTTAACAATATTACGAAATATAAGCAATTTAAACTGTTGCGTCTTTTTTGAATGACCCTGTACAATCTTCCGACAATATTTTAAGTGTGACTCTTGAAAGATTGATGCTTACGTCTTTTTCCCAAAAGATAAATTATAATTTGCTTCTCTCATTTCTGAAAATATTTGGAATTTAATGGGTGTGTCTTCATCCTATTAATTATGTATGGACTTTTCTATATAATTTAATACGTTTTGCTTTACCTGAGTAAAGAGAGCTGCCATAACAATTAAGCACGAAAGTGTAACTGTCACCCTGTCTTGATAGTCGTCATACGGCATAAGAAGGGTCAAGAGCCCAATGGATTCCAGAATAAAGCAGGGTAAGAAAGTGTTGAATATATATGCGCCATTTTTACGCTTCATAGATAGAATCACTCTCAACTGTTGAAGAAAAAATGTAATTTTATTTGCATGAAATTTTAGCCCTTTAGCACTCAACAATACTTTAATAATTTGTATGGCTAACGACAAACGATTTTTATAAAGTAAAAGTAGAATGGGTGTAGAGTAAAACAGCATCCATAACAAAAAACCTTACATTTTAGTGATTTTACGCTTCACATTTTCTGCTACTCATGTCATTTACATCTTAATTTCCACATTAACTCATTCAGTTCAAGAATTCATATTTTATCACATTTTTTCTGTAAATGTATAGACTAGAAGTACTTTTAAAACGAAAAGTAAATGTGATGTCTAACAACGTGATGCCAAACAAATGTGATGTCTAACAACGTGATGCCAAACAAATGTGATGTCTAACAACGTGATGCCAAACAAATGTGATGTCTAACAACGTGATGCCAAACAAATGTGATGTCTAACAACGTGATGCCAAACAAATGTGATGTCTAACAACGTGATGCCAAACAAATGTGATATCTAACATACTTACGGTATGATTACGTTTTTGAGGAACATGAAAATAAAACTTCACATTTGAGTAAAGGAGTAAATTTTTCACTCTCTCTTTGATGCTAATCTTTGGATTTTGGTCCCATTCAACGTCTTTACGAATTTTGCCTTCCAATGCCAGCGTTAAGTTACAAGTCTAAAGATAATTATAAAATAAAAAAAACTTTAAACATAAAAAAAACCAATAAGAGTATTGCATTAAATACACTGACAGTAATTCAACTTTTACAGTCGTTTCTTGGTAAAAACAAACCAGTGAATCACAAAACTGTGTTTTAAATAAACTGAAATTTTGGTACACACACCAAACTCTTATTGTTCTTCATGCGAAGTTTGACAAGGCTGCTTGCTCTCTCCTCTAATGTTTAATGCGTATATTGATGGCTTAATTACTTCTCTTAATGAGACATGAGTGGGATAGTGCATAGATAACATGAGAATAAATAACTTCGTCTATGCTGATGATATGGTATTAATAAGCCCTTCATTTAAAGGTCTGATCATCTTTTAAATATTTGCGAATTTTAATGTTACAAAAACTAAGGTTATGCGTTTTTACCCCAATAGCTGAAGTGAAACAGATAATAATATTTTCAAAATGAAAGGCGAGCCAATAAAACACGTACAAGAATTTAAATATCTGGGTCGAATTATCACCAGCTGTTTGAATGATGATTCAGACATAAAAACACAAAAACAAAATTTCTGTGCTACAGCAAACATGATTATAAAAACCTCAGATTCTGTACAAACGGAGCTAAAGACCCTTTTTGGTACTTTTTACACAAAATATATTGAGCAGCAACTGTGAGCTAATTATATAAAAAAAGCTCTGGTAGAACACTAAATTTTCTTTAACAGATATTTTAGACTGCTACAGAAGTTATCTCCAAGATGTTAAACTTTGCAAATGTTCGCTAAACACAATGTCTCGAGACTCCCAGACTCGACACGACCATTACACCCTTCAATACAGACCAGACCACCAAGATCATCAAAAACATTAAAAAATCGAAGGCTACTGGACCAGACAACATAGCCAACATACACCTTAAACACTTGGGCCCTGTACTTGTAATAAGGTAAACTTATTACACTACTCAAACCAAACAAAAATCCATCAGAACCAGCTTCTTATAGACCCATTACTTTACTATGCACACCTTCCAAAGTATCAGAAAGACTAATCTTATACATCACCAACCCAACACACCACTATCGCCTACTCAACATGGATTCAGACCTCACCACTCAACCACGACATTACTCACTAACCTCACGCAGCACATCATGGATGGCATCAACTCGAGACGACCAGCTCAACGTACGCTATTAGCAACAATAGACATTAGTAAAGCATTTGATGCTATCCCACGCTTCCCTCTCATAAACAAAATACTCAACACAAACATGCACAATAACACCAAAAGGTGGCTGAGCAACTATCTTTCAGGAAGATACTCACATGTCACATTTAATGGCAAGTCATCCAAAAACAAGCTTTTTCCGAACGGGGTCCCTCAAGGCTCTGTTCTCTCACCAACACACTTCAACTTATACATGCATGACATTCCAACACTCATAGATAACAAGCTTACTTTATCATTATATGCAGATGACATCACTCTAACATCCACCCACAACATTATCGACACCGCTACAAATAACCTACAAACATACATAAACAGTATACAAGACTGGCTCACACACAATAGACTCAAAGTAGCGCCCACAAAATCAACCTCACCTTACTAACAAGCAACACAAAAGAACACCAGATAACTCCACAGCTTACACTAAACACCACCACATTCCACACACTAAGGACCAAAATACTTGGGATCGCATACAACACACCATTATCTTTTGCAAACCACATTCAAGACATTAAAAACAAATACATCAAGACTTAACAGGCACAAACTTTGAACACCAGCAGGAAACATCACTTATATACAAACAATACTGTATATTCGCTCAGTTGTGACTATGCTAGCCCATGCTGGGCACCCATTATCTCACACACACATGAACACCTTACAGACAATACAAAACAACGCACTTCGTATCATTACAGGATGTACTCAAACAACACCAATAGAACACTTGCACACAGAAACAAAAATACTGAAAATTAGGGAACATTTAAACATGAGGGAAACACAATTCATGGCAGTAGCGACAACTAACCCACAACACCCTTGCCACTACATTTACAATCATGCACCAACACCTCGCACCATTAAGGTAACACCAGAAAGACATAAGTTTATAACCAAATACTCCATTCCATACCACGCCCCACAGACATCACACAGTACAGAAAACACACACACACACACACACCCACCTAACCCACAAAGCACTGACACGACTCGGTCCGAATGCGGTCCTAGGTGCGAAGCCACCACCCATTAACAGGTCAGAGACCAGCCTGAGCAGATCGGATCGAGTTAACTTAGCACGATTCCGATGTGGACATCACCCCAACTTAGACATATAAACACAGACTAGACAACTCGACAGACGACACCTGCCACCTGTGCCAGGACACACCACAAACAATTGAACACGCTCTAGCACAACATAGAACACACAACACAACACAACATCACTAGTGCGCTGAACTTCTGGTCCACTCCAGAGAGGGTGATCGGTTACCTGCGTGCTGCCAGCTTGCTCGATCAGGGTGGGCTGATCGGCTAACCACAACAACAACTCCCAGAGGTAACAAGGCATACCCAATCCGGCCTAATACAAACATTTCAAAATCAGACAGTCCACTTATCCAAGCTATTATGAAAATGAAATGAAAATGAAAAGGTTTGGCAGATTATAGTCCATATGACAAATATTAATACTATAATAACAGTTCACATACTAGAATAGAAATATATACAATTAATTAGAAATAATACAGTAATGTCGAAGTTAAGTGAAGCTACAGACAGACGTTTTCGTACCATGAATTCCTTAACTTAGAAGACAAACGGCAGGATCTTGGATAATCGGATTGGTTGATTTTTTAATTTTTTGCATTAGACTGTATTGAACACGTTTTGTTACCTCCGGGAAGCTCAGGACATTGCAGGTAGCAAACATTTGCGAAGCTGAGCATCTCGAGGGTAATTTACAGTATGTAGGAGTGTAAAAGACCTGTTGTACAACAAATTTAGGGTTCTGCCAGAACCCTAAATTTGCTATTAATGAGTCTGGCTTTGTTTCCTAAATCTAGGATATAGGCTTCACGTTATGAAAATGTCTGTCTATAGCTAGCTCCACTTAATATCAATACTGGTATTTTCATTATTATTAATATATTTTTTCTAGTCCCGGTTTTGTTTTTATTTTTTTGTTATTTGTTTCAGTACGTCTATTTGTCTATTTCTTAATTTCATTTTCAGTTCTATTTTTTTTAGTTTTTATTACCACTACAGTGGCACTCATAAGTATTCGTACAGAGAAATATTTCACTTATATTCGTCCTTATCTTTTGTACTATACATTGGATAGTTATAAAAAGTTTACCGTTTGGAAAATTTAACATAAAAATTAGTTCAACTCCAACATGTGATGTAAAGCATCAAAGAATTTGAGGAAAATAAAAATATTTTAAAATGTGAAAGTTTTCGTACATTTATTTACCAAATTATGCAATACTTTGTGTGTCCACCTTAGGCTCGAATAATTAAAAATTTATCAGTAGTTGGCTGTTCATTGATTAGAGACTGTTGGCAGTTCTGAATTCTAGAATCTTTTCTTTGAATCTTCAAGGAAGACGGATGACTATACATTGTACAAGCCATTAATAAGCAATGGGTCGTCGTGGTAAAGAGCTGTCTACAGATCTTAAGAGATCTGTTATTGCTGCACATGAGTCTGGAAGGAGTTATAGGAAGATAGGAGAAGAACTCTGAACTCTATTTACAACGGTTGCTGCAGTTATAATGAAGTGGAAAGTCATTGGAGCAATCAGAATTCTACCAAGGTGTGGACAACTTGCAAGATTTCAAAACGTACAGCTAGACAGATTGAAAGTGGTTGCTGCGAATCCACGAGTGACTGCAGGTGATATTTGCCAAAGAGTAAGACTGTCTAAGATCGATTTCCGTCCTACTGTATATCGTAAGGGGTTCCAAAAAACCTTAGCCCCCCCCTCCCCATTTGCAGCTTACATGTTTACTTATACCGAAATAGTTTTTAGTGATTATAAAAATATATAAAATTATTTATTTATTGCAGGTATTAAAATTACTCTAGCTGATAAAGTGATAATATAATGGCTTCTCAATTAATTGGGGATTCGGAGAGGCAACGTGTGATAAATCGCATACGAGCAATAACATTTCGGGAAGCTCGTGATGCTGGAGCCACCTTTATAACACGTTCATGGGTTGCCAAAAAGTTGCGAAGAAGTGAGGACTTCGTCAAAAGAAATTGGAATAAAACTTTGGATGAATGTGAAATGGATACAACCAAATTTGCCACTCTCTCAGGAAACAAAGGACATCATTGAAAGCGGTACGCGTAAGCGGAAAAACAACTGTGCTAAACTTTTTAGAGAGATCGAAGTGTTGAGAGGAAAGATCGTTAGTGGTGAGATCATTCGACTGTACCGTCATAGGCCTTGGCATGAACTTCCAAAGCCAAGAAAAACTCAACTTAACATCGATGACAGACTGTGGTTTGTCCATTGTCTTGAAGATTGGGATGTGGATGATTTCATGCATTTAGCTGTCTCCGATGAATTTTTTGTTTACGTAACACGTCGGCCTAACTACCAAAATGATCGAGTGTGGGCCACAACACCAGGTGAAATCGATGACAATGAACATTATCGCGAATTATTAAAAAGTCCAGACTGTGTTAGTGTGTTTGTTTTGTTCACTGCAAAGAAGCTCGTGGGTGCTGAAGCCAAATGGTCAGAGTTGGGATGGACAGTATTTTCGTGATATTATTCTATCCCAGCATGTCATTCCTTTTCTAAGAAACCCAAACAATGTTATGGATGCCGATCAGGTCACACTTCTGCACGATAAGACCCCCTGCTTTAAGGCATTAGCCACTCAACAGTTGTTGCGGAACCATGAGATCGATTTCTTTGGAAATGAAGAATGGCCAGGAAATTCTCCTGACCTGAACGTCGTGAACACAGATCAGTTATAAAGGACAAGGTTGAATGTCTCTTGTTTCAAGAACCTGCAGCAAATCGATTTTCGAAGGATACAATGACGCAACACATTGAACCTGTTTTAGCAAATTTGCGTAACGATCAAGATCTATTCACGTCACTTTTGGCAAGCTGCCCAAAGCGAATTCAGGCTGTCTTGGAAGCCAATGGCGGGAACACCAAGTTTTAATTGTTTCTCATTAAATGCAGAATTAAATTCTCTTTTGTAAGGTATGTTTAGTTTTACTGTACCTCTAATGGTTTAGGCCATGGGCGGGGGGGCTAAGGTTTATTGGAGCCCCGTACATTAAGAAAGAATGGTCTGCATGGAAGAGTTGCACGAAGACAACCTCTACTACGAAAAGCGCACAAAGAGGCTCCTTTTAAAGTACGCTTAAGATCACCTAAATGACAGATTTGCATTCTGGAAGAAAGTTCTCTGGACAGACGAGACCAAAATTGAATTATTCGGGAATAACGAGCAAAGGTATGTTTGGCGAAAACCAAATGCTGCATTCGAAGAAAAACCATCCTTTCTACGGTTAAACATGGTGGTTTACTTCTTCGGGGATGTTTTAGTGCTTCTGGTCCAGGAAAACTTCGTTATTAATGGAATCATGAATTCGAAGAAATATCAGGAACTTTTTAGAAGAAAATGTATTGCCTTCAGTTCGGGAGATGCGAATGGGTTGCAAGTGGGTACTGCAACAAGATAATGATCCAAAACTTAAAAGTAAGAGCACCATGAAATGGCTTCAACAAAAGAATTTCAAACTTCTCTAGTGGCCCAGTCAGAACCCAGATCTCAATTTAATCGAGAATTTATGGTTTGATTTGAAAAAAAAATATTCGCAAGAAAAACCCTTCGAATATGAATGAATTGCAACAATTTTCTTTAGAAGAAGGGGCTAAAACTTCTATAGAGAGAAGCCGAAACCTTGTAGAAAAACATCCAAAACTTTGATGTTTTACATTATATATTGGAGTTGAACTATCCTATACATAGTACAAAAGGTAAGGATGAATATAACTTAAATATTTCTCTGTACGATTACTTATGAGCGCCACTATAGCCGTTATGGAAATTATTCTGGTTGCCTTTGCCAAGAAACTTTCAAATTTAAAATTTAGTACTACAGAAAATAATACTACCGCACAGAGAAATAAATGGTTTGGAGTATAATTTTTTCTTTATTTGCTCAAAATTACAAAGCATTTTAGTTACATTATATAAAAAATGTAATTTTATAATAAAGAAAAATAGTTTATTGAAAAAATTTTAGTGGAAAGTTGTTTCTTCATCTGAAAATAAAAATTGAAAAAAAAAAAAATTTGCATATTATTTAATTGAAAAATTTCTGTGCTTAATATTTCTCATATAAAGTATTATTTAAAAAACTAATATTAGTTTTTTAGTTTAAAAGAATGCGCATTGTTTATTTCTGATTACAGTAATGTACAACGAGGGACTGAGATTTCCATTTAAACAACCTTTGGAAAAACTGTAAAAAAAAAAATAGCTTCAGTGTTGTCTATCAAAACTTAGTCTTAGTTTCACTTTAATGCTGTTTTTATACGATATAATGATGAGTCCTTAACTATTCAAACTTCTACTAATAAGTATAAAAAGGTGAAAAGTAAAAACAAGTTTAAGCTTAAAATACGTACCTGGGTGTCAAATGGGAACAAAGATAAATCCATTCTGCAAATGATGCTTACAGTTTCAGTCTTCTGGTGTGTTAACTGGACAGTTTCTCCATCATACTTAAAAACTAAAATCAAGAAATAGCAGTATCATGTTTTAAAAAGATAATGAAGTATATAATGTAATGTATATTATTTTTTTGTTTCTTCACATTTGATTAATTACAAAACGACAACAACTTACCCCCATAACCGCTAACAACTGTCAGACGTCCTGGTTCCAGATTTGTAGCAAGTAGTCTTCCGTGAAAAGTGTCCAAATGAAATAAATTATCCTGATCAGAAATACCTTCTTTCAATATGATTCGTGGATGCCAAATTTGCTTCACAATATCATTATGTACAAAATTGGAAAAATTGTTGACCAAATTCTTGAACTGAAGTCTATGATCTTTCCACTCTACAGTTACTTTCAAAGTTAAAGTAACTATATTTTTTTCCATCTGTATATCAACCATCCGCCCCAAGCTGAGTTTCAAGGAGACTTTTACTTTATCAGTTTTGCTCATAGTTGGCGCCAATCGTTTTTCGTAAGATTGAGGTGGTGGAATTCCAACTTCGCAAAATTCTTCATCCGATCCATCAGGACAGTCTGCCTGAAAATCACAAACATTCTTCATCTCTATACAATTCCCTGATGAACAGGTAAACTGACTATTGGAACAAACCGAAAAAATTACAACCATTTTTTGTCCATGAGGTACTGCCATAATCATTTCTTTCCTACCCATGAGATAACTTGGACCTTCTGGTAAGAAGATTTTTCCAATAGGTACACCATGGTACAGATCAATAATCTTCACTTTATTGTTTAACCAGTAGATTCTTAAACCATTTTTAAAATCTTCAAATATATACTCAGTATTTGGGACTGCATTTACTTCCCAGGTTTCATCTTTTATTTCAACATAATAAACTTGTTTCTTATTTAAGACGCACACTGTTTTCAGATTTTCCTTTACGTGTGACGTAGCATTTAATATTTGTATCGATGGGAGTTCCTCATTAAACGCAGCCTTCATGCAAGTCTTGTTTCCATTGGTTGATTTTAATATCCAGAAAGAAGTTATTTGAACTTCTGTAACATAGATGTATTCTCTTATTAATCTATGGAGAGTTTCTAGACACTCTGAGTCTTCGTAGTATGGAATATGTCCACCAAACTTTTCACAGATATCTTTCGCTTTTCCACAGCTGACTTTGTCGGAAAATTGTGTTACGAAGTTTGTAGTTTCATTTCTTAAAATGAAGGATTTATCCATTTTGTAATGCTTATTTCCATTTTGTTCTTGACAGTACAAATAATCGTTGTTGGGGAAGTAAGTGTCTAAACCCGTTCCGGTAAGTGTTTTGTAGTCTATCGTAGTGTCTGCGAATTTAGAAATTTGAGCAATTTCATTTGCACTGATAGACCTCCAATACAGACGCACATCTGCCACCATTCCAGAAAACGAATGTGCCATATAATTCTCAGCCCCAACTCTAACTTGGACTTGGTTCGTCATAGCCAAAGGTTGATGAAGTACTGTAGGAGTCATTTTATAAGTTTTTTGATCAAAGTGAATGGATACATTTTTTCCGTACAGAATGCATAGATGTTGCCATTCATAAGCTCCGAGTTTAATGGCTCCTCCCTCAAAACTTTCAATAGAAACATGTTCATAAGTCACTGAAAATTGAGGAGAAATTATAACAATGGTTTATACTTATTAAAAAATAAAGAATAAAGAATAGCAATAATAAGCAAAATCACCGCAAAAAGCGTGCAGTTAACCTTACTTTTGAGTTCCAACATGGGTTCATTTGAACTGTAGAGAAGAGAAAGTATATGACAAAATTCCAGGAATCGGAAGGGCTTTATCCATAAACAGATTGACATCTCCGTCACGGGGCTAGAATTATCGTCTATGTTTATTGTGTAATTTGACTTGGCGTTCATATCGTCTCCAAGAGATCCATTTGGGTTCACAAAGATCATGAAAACATTTTGGACTATGAAAAAAGTAATATACATTGTCATATAAAAAGTTATTTTTTTTTTAAACATCTAATACTTAAAAAGCCTTTTATTTTTTTATTAACTGAAATAAAAGCATGAAATTTTTACTGTACTTTCTCTACACATAAGGGCTTAGTTCCCTATTGCAAAACAGGCCCTATGTGATGTCCTCTCAACACGATACTTACACGATAATTTCGATGGAATAGTCTTATCTAACAGATTTCCTGCCGTTTATGATAAAGGAATATCATGGCCACCAACATCACCAGATCTAAGTCACTGTGACTTTTACTTGTGATGTTATTTAAAGAATGGTGCTTAAACAGAATCCACACACAATTGAAGAATTTAAAACATCAATTGAACAAGAAACTGCTCAAATTTCAATAGATACTCTGTCCAGAGTAATAGCAAAATTTTGTTGTCAGTGTGCAAAGAGTTAATGAGCTAAAAGGACAATACAGAGAGCATGTTTTGCAGTAGGGTACTAATGTCTACTCCATCTGTCTACTCGTTACACACTTTCACACGACTGTCCCCTTACCTTCAACAACACACAGCTCAATCCTTCCTCTCTTAACATTCTTGGCATTTCCTTTTCTCGTGATCTTTCCTGGAAAGATCACATATACTCTCTTTCCAAAACAGCTTCTAAGAGGTTAGATGTGCTGTACCGCCTCCGCGGTTTCTTCACCCCCGCTCAGTTGCTCTCTGTATATAGGGGTGTTGTATGCTTCTCATGTGTGGGGTGACTCAACCCACACAGCCGTACTTGACCGGGAGGAATCAAAGGATTTTCGTCTTATCAATTCCCCGCCTCTTCCTGACTATTTTAAATCTTTCTCTCTTCGTCGCAATGTTGCCTCACTTTCTCTTTACTATCGCTGTTATAACCGACATTGCTCCTCTGAACACTCTAACTGCATGCCTCCTCCTTTAAGAAGAGCACGCAGTACCGGACTTTCTACACATTCTCATTCCATATCTGTCCAACTCTCTAACGCAAGGGTTAATCGGTATTTTGAACCTTTAACCTACTCAACCGGTGAACTCTGGAACAATCTTCCTCAATTCATCTTTCCCCCTGTCTTTGACCTCCAATCTTTCAAACGCAGAGTGATCAGACATCTCGAAAACCCTGGACCTTGATTTTGGCTCTTCTTCTTCTATGCGGGGGAGTGCGCTTTTGCGGGCGTTCGCCCTTGGCTCCTCCTTCCTGCATAAGAAAATAAATAAAATTCCCCATGTGTAGAGAAGATACAGTAAAAATTTCATGTTTTATTTAATTTAATAAAAAAAAAAACTTAAACTATCAAATGTTTAAAGAAATCCCCCCATATGTACTCATTATAAACTCGTAAGAAAGGAGCACATTTGATGACAATAAAGAATATTGTTAAAACAATGGAGTTTAAAACAGTTACAGTCTGTTTAATTCTAAATCTATACTATAATAAGAGAGCTGTCTGTCCGTCCGTCACACTTTCAGAAATTGTGAGAAAAAAATTCAGAAATTGTAAAAAAATTCAGAAATTGTATTACGGGCGGAAATGTGAAGCTCAAGATTTTCATGACTGTGTTCTTTTCTGTAGTTTAGCAATGGGAGAAGGGTGGGGGTGGGGGTAATCGGGGATGGTGGGGGTGGGGTAATCGGGGATGGGTGGGGGTGGGGGTAATCGGGGATGGGTGGGGTAATGGGGAGGGGTGTGGGTAATGGGGGTAATAGTGAATTTTTTTTTTATTTGAGAGCCATGAAACGACGAAAGCTATTATTAATGGCTCTCCACTAAAAACAAATCATCGTGTATATATTTTTTCAATTGATACAGCTGTTACTAATGCATTTTCATTTGCTGGAGAATCATATTTTATTCTCGTTCATGGAAGATCTGCTAAAACGAGATTATAGAATTTTAAGCTAGCAAAATATTAATATCTGATAAAATGTTAACTGCAACCTAAGATGATGTTTAACTTTAGATTAAAAAAAAGGAGGAGGTAACTTGAGGTAAAGTTACAACTACAAAATATTAAGTTCAATTTTTTTTAAATGGTTGCCAATTATTCGCGTCTTGCTAAAAAGAAGTAAAAACAATATCACTGAGTTTTTCAGAAGATCTTAACTACATTAAGGAAAAACTATATTACGGTTTAATTAAGTTATAAATTGTATCTAAGTTTTGTTTTTACTGTAGCTATGGTATATTTCCACATATTAGACACCTTATTGATTTTCCAACTGGCTTTTCACGTATCCATTAGCGACGAATCTAAACTAATTGTGACTACATAATTTTAGCACTTTATTTCAACTGTTCAACATTCTTAGCAATTATTTGTTATCCATGAAATTAGATGTACGGTGGTGTACAACTTGAATAAGAAGTATTTAGCTAAATTTATGGATAGGCCTAGACAGTGCCCGGGAGAGGGAAGAAGATAGAGAAGGAAGTGATCGGGAGTAAAGGGGATCCGGAGTCAAAAGTAGCACCAGGGCCCGTGATTTCTCTCCCGGGCCTTGGGCCTACAACTCGCTAACAAATCTGATCTGATCTCTCAATAATCGTATGACTGATTTTTTTATTGATTAATATTTAAAAATGGCGCTAAATGAGTTATTTTGACAGGTATGATTACACGAAAGAGCTCACCTGTTTCATTTTCAGATCCGAAGACTGGAACAAAAAAAACAAAGAATACCAACATACAGAACATCGTCGGAAGCTTGGTCGTGCCTTGGAAAGGCCGCGGGAAGGCCATGTACACGACCCGCAACCCCTCTTCTGAAGGTACAGCAGATTAACCTCTAGCTTTATTACCGGTGTTCCTTGTACTCAGTAACCGCTGATACTGAACGTTCTGTGTATAGAGATGTAAACCCGTAAAGTACACGACTCCTCCCGTTCTAAACCACGACTGAGATTTTATATCAATGAATTAATTCATACCAGAAGAACGTATCATGGTTTATCCATGAAAGAAAATAGTAATTTTATTGAGTGAAATCAATATTTGCTTCTAAAAACGCGATTAAGTTTTACACCAATTTTTAAAAAGTAAAATAATAGTACATTAACTTCATATTAATGTATCGCATTACTTAGAAAGAGTACGACATATTTCATATTTTACTTCCGTACGCAGTGCTTATTTAACCATAAAAAATAAACAAAAATTTATTTATGAAATTGAATTTCTCAATCATCAAATTATCAGAACAGGCAGTTATTGAAAAGGTGTAAACCATAGAGACTCGATCCTACCTTTACATAATGACCTATCCAGAATCCTCAAACTTAAATTTTTCTCTTTCTTTCAATGGTTCACTACATTAATTAAGGAGCCTGGGTTGGCGGGGAGCTTGACTGGAACCGGAGGGGTGGGGAGAGCTTGACCGGAGTCTGGGCGGAACTTGACTAGAGCCTGAGTGAAAAAGGTGGTAATGTCTCCAACCTCACTCTAATGGAACAGTACAGTAAATGCATATCATTTAATAACTTATTTTTCATAATAATGATTATAGCGTGTCTAAGAAAAGAGCTTTAATAATGAGCAGTATTAGTTAAGGCGAAAATCGATAGCTATAATGAAGGTTCACGTTTTAATTAAAGAGAAGTCGTGGCAGGTTATTAATATACAGTAATTGTTTAAATTGAACAGAGTTACCTTTGTAGACATTTCAATACTTTAACACAAGCAATTATGTTAAACCTTTTATAGCGTTTTAAACATAAAATAAATGTCACACTGACTTCTCATTACCTATGGCTCCTTGATTTTACATAGTATTTTGTATAGTATTTATTTAATATGGATATGAAGCTATGGCCAGAAGGACTGAAACACCTTAATTTTTTTTTGAATGAGAGAGGTATTAACAGAACGTACTTATAACGTCACTGATGTATTTTGAGCATTGATAATGATTTAAGTACATTTAAAATAGGATGTAACATGACATTTAACACATCACCGGCATATCATTACTTAGAAGTAGCATTTAAGTGTGATATAACTTTATCAACCAAACTTATAAAGTTTTAGGGTGATTCAACTCTTTTGGCCAATGCCAGCCATGGCTTAGAATCTATCTTTTTTTTTGTGCTTTGACTCACATCACTGTCAGAGAGTTTTAAATGACATTAAATCCATATGTGTAAAGCTTATTGTTAAATTTGCCGCATAGACTTTGAAAAAAAAAGCACATGAAAATTAATTACGACATAATTATATACACTTTTCGCCAAAAAAGTTGCTTCACCCTGCAACTTTTTGAGTTTGGCTGATAAAGTCAAGTGACACTTAAATGCTACTTCTGAGTATTGATGTGCCGTTGGTGTATTGAATTTAATACCATTTTGTAGTTTAAATATAATGACCAAGAAACTGCAAAAATTGGAAAACAATATGCCGTATTAAAACTAATTATAGTAAATAATAATAATTACACCAAATCTTTGAGGAAGTTCACAAATGTTGACAAGGGTTACTAACAATACTCATTAACAGTACTCAAAATACATCAGTGATGTTATAGGTAATTTCTGTTAAAACCTTTCATTCCAAAAAGTTTTAAGATGTTTCAATTATTTTGACCATACCTTACCTTATGAACCTTATGTGTTTCGTGCGTTGGTCTCTCTTCACAGGGAGGTCAAGCTGGTGGCCCCGCCTCTAGGTCTGGCCTGGTGGAGGAGCGAGTTGCTCTCTTGCGCGCTCCACCGTACATAGCCAGGCACGCCCGGCTCATCTGGTACTGTCCTGAGCCAGGCATCCAGTCTTTTCTTGAAGACTTCAACTTTGATCCCCGTTACGTTTCTGAGGTCCTTAGGAAGCTGGTTGAAAAGTCTTGGCCCCCTGACAAGCAAGCTATTTTCCTTCAGGGTTGAGGAGGTCCCTTGTCGGGCCTTTAATTTGGTAACACTACACATTCTGCCTTTCCTATTTTCCAGTGTTGTTTGAATGGTAATTGGGTTTAGTTTTAGGTTTGGTACCAGTTTTTCGATCATTTTCCATATGTAGATTATGATGTACCTCTCTTCTTCTTTCCAGTGAGTACAGATTTAGTTTACGTAGTCTTTCCCAGTAGTTGAGTTCTTTGCAGCCATCATTCTTGGCTGTGAAATGCCTTTGCGTTTCTTCTAGTTTATTAGTTTCTTCGTTTTTATATGGGGACGTCAAAACTGAGCAGTATTCAAGTTTTGGTATAATCAGTGTTTTTAGCAGGGGAATCATTACTATCCTGTCCCTTCTCTTGAACGTTCTTAGAACCTGTCCGGCGACTTTTTGCTTTATTTATCGCTATCTGATTTTGTGTTTCGAATTTCGCATCATCTGTCATTATTATCCGAGATCAATCGCTTTCATGCTTCTCTGAATTTCCTGTCTATCTGGAGCATAATATGCAGTCTGTTTAAGTTCTTATTTTCTACCATATCTCAAGAGCTGAAATTTCTTGGCGTTGAATGACATGTTGTCTTCTGACCATTTGTATATTTTGTTCGTGTCCCTCTGCAAGGCCTCCACGTCATGTACATCGCTGATTTTTCTGCTGATCTTTGTATCGTCTGTAAAGGATGTTACTATACTATTGCTGTTTACTCCGCTGTCTATGTCTGTTAGCATGATAATGAACAGGAGTGGGACCAGTACTGTCCCTTGTGGTACTGAGCTGCGTACTTCCGATTCTGATGATGATATACCTTGAATTTTGACGACCTGCAGACGATCACTAAGGAAGTTGTAGATCCATTTTCATAGCCGAAGTATGATATTTTATATAGTAGTGAATTTACATAACTTAGTATAATACTATTATTATAATAGTAGCTTTGAAGTCTTATTAAACTATTAGAGAACTCCAAAAATTTGAAATTACGTAAAAAATTAGGATAATGAAGGTCAACTGGTCTTCTGAATGTTGTCTGCTCCACCAGCTTAACTCGCCCATGCAATTTATTTATTTTTTATCTTAGAGAGAGAGAGAGAGAGAGAGAGAGAGTTACATGGAAAAGAAGTACCTCAAAAGGCCTTGCGGCCCATACCGAGGAGGTGCCAGGGAAAATTTTCTACACCCCTCAAATAGTGTGCAAGATTTGGTCTAACCTTTTCTTGAACTGATCCACAGAGGAACTGTTCACAACTTCTGAAGGTAACCTGTTCCACGTGTCACAGATCTTATATGTAAAGTAATTCCCACACACACTAGTCCTAAACCGCTTCAAATCCAACTTCCAACCATTGTTGCGAGTTGGGTTATCATTTAAACTAAACATGCTTCTAAAATCGACATCGTTGAATCCGCGTAAGAACTTGAAAACCTCGATCAGTTGACCGCGCAGCCTCCGAGTTTCCAGCGAAAACAAGTTCAGGGCGCGTAACCGTCGATTGTAGCCCAAATGCCTAACGGAAGGGATTAACTTTGTGGCCCTCGCCTGCACTCGCTCCAGCCTCTCAATATCTTTCCTGAGGGTGGGCGACCAAAACTGTACAGCATATTCCAGGTGCGGCCGAACCAGGGAATTGTACAGAGAGAGCACAATCTCCTTGTTCCGAAATTGAAATTGTCTCCTGATATAACCTAACAGCTTCTGGGCTTTCTTTTCAACCTCTACGCACTGTTTGGTAAACTTAAGGTCGCTCCTAATTAGCACACCCAAGTCCTTTTCCAAATCAGTCGCCTCGATATTACTCCCCAACATTGAGTAGTCCGACTTGGGATTGGCATAGCCAATGTGCATCACTTTGCATTTACCCAAGTTAAACGGCATTTGCCATTTTTCGGACCACTCTCCTATCCTACCTAGGTCCGCACGGAGTTGCTCGATCGCTTCGGGCGTCCCAACATTGGCCCCAAGTTTGGTGTCATCAGCGAATTTGGCGATCCGACTGACGATGCCACCGTCGATATCATTTATGTAAATGATAAACAACAGTGGCCCCAAAACGGAACCCTGAGGAACCCCACTTTTCTTTGGTTCATGATTTTTATATATTTAAATTTTACAAAATCATTCAATAGTTGGATAACATATGTTGCCCCCTACGTTCAAACACACTGAAACAAGTTAAATATTTCAGAAGATCGCTTCTATTCTCACATAGGCTTACATACTTCAAATTACAATTTACATCACTAATTGACTCTTCATAAATTGCATAAGTAATTGTACAATTGCCAGTCGCCTTGGACCGCCGTCACTAACCGTGCCCACTATACGGCCTGTGTTTGAATCTAGTTGCCGATCATCTATCCCTTTACTGGTAGGTGATACATAGGGCTTCAATACTATGACAGGCTATACATGAAATCAAATTTATTACACCGTTAAGGCTCCCTCACACGGTCAGTATCCGAATACTGTCAATAATACTGATCATGTGATGTCAAGACTGATGGTTTGTCAGTATACTGATGGATTGATGAAATTCTCATAATATTTTCAGAACTGTCAGTAATATTGCCAGTAATATTGAACGTGTGAAGCTAGTTTGACAGTATTTTCTCTTTATTTATTGTCCATTTTACACCATCACCTTCTACTTCGCAGCTACAAATGGAAATAATGACAATATCGATATTGATCGTGTGAGCGTAATACTGATAAAAATGAGAAATACTGATGGTAAGATTGACAGTAAATACTGACCGTGTGAGGGCTTCTTTACACTTGCGACCAGCGTTGCCACTCCTTGAAAAATTTCACTAGATCTTGAAAAATCGACTCGACAATACAATCAGTATAAATGTGTATTGCGGCCTGTTTTTCGTTTTAATTTAAAGTTCTAATGAAAATAATCACACAGTAGCAGATTAGCAGTGCCTTGAAATTTTTTTTATCCATCTAGAAAAAAATCTCATGCATTTCTTGAAAATTTTGTTTTCATGAATGGCAACACTGCAGTTGTGACGTATTTAGTATTAAAATTTAACACGTTGAAGGGTGACATTTAAGAATTAATTTGTATATAATAATAACACCATCAAAAAAGATTTAAGAAAAAGGCTTTAATTGACATTTCCCTCAATAGAGCGTTCGTCCAGCGCTCTTCGACGAATAAAAACTTGGCTTCGCAACACTATGGAGCAGAGCAGCCTGAATAGTGATGTAGCGGATGTCATTTTTTTCACATCCGCGGGTGCGGATGAGGATGTTTGATTTCAACATCCGCGGATGCGGATGCGGATGTCTACATTTTCGTTATTTTTTAGGATATATTCGAGATTTGTTGTGTTTAACGTATATAATAAGTTATTATATAGAGAGAGCTGTAGCTATAATGTAGTATAATTGATTAATTGTACAATGATTGCTGTACTTTTCTCTGAACATATAAAATAATATCAAGCATCTAACTAATATAGAAATCAATTAGTGAATTCGTCTGCAAATAAATTCGTTATATTTTGTCGAGTTTCAGCCACAATTAGAAACCATAATTGTGTTACCAGGATGCGGGACGTGAACCCAACTCAAATGCACCCCCACCGACCTCTTTCCCCAACCTCCACCCTTATAGAAAGAGATCTTTAATTAGCTTTATAACTATTTATATTAAGTTTAAAGTTTTATTAGGCATATTTATAAATGAGTAATTAAAATAAAGTAAACTAAGATGTTCATCGTTTAATGTTCAAACTTAATTATAGGAAGGTTATGCTTAAGGAACATTAATTTTTCTGCCTTTTCTGCTGCCAGTCTGTTTCTCTTTTCATCATATATTAATCCAGCACTGCTAAATAATCTCTCGCTTGGTACGTTTGTTGGAGGACAGGCTAAATGTTTCCTCGCAAGTTTACTCAAGTATGGATAGATATTCTGCGTATTTTTCCACCAACTAATAGGATTGTCACATGCAGCCAGGCGTTTTTCTTGGTGATAGCTCTCGATCATTTTTACTACATCTTTTGACATCGCGTAGGTCTCGTCATTGCTGCTTGACTCAAGAAACTGAGAGACAGATTCTGTGATAGATTTGCTTGTTGAAGGTGTTGGTTCTGTCACTGAAACTTTTATTCTTTTGGTGGGTGGCGAAGCGACAGATTCAAGAGATTGAAGCTCTTCAACTGCTTTGCCAAGTGATGATTTAACTCGTTCTAATGTACTAGGTGAAAAAACTTAGCTTTGTAACGTGGATCTAAGTAGGTTGCAAGAGAGTAACTTCATACAAGAACAGCCTCTCGTCTTGTCGCTTGCATCACTTTTGCGCACAATGAACTAGTTCTATTAATATAGTAGAATTTGATAATTTCCGCTTATTAATGACGTTTTATCTCAACGGTCCACATCCGCACGACATCCGCAGTCCAAAGTGCGGATGCGGATGCAAGAAAATGTGCGGATGTTCCGCGGATGCGGATGCAAGAAAATGTGCGGATGTTATGCGGATGCGGATGTGACCTACATCACTAAGCCTGAACCATTTGGTGTACCATATTCATAAAGAACGACTGCGTGGCCTAGTTGCAGAGAAGGTTGCGGAAGAATTCATAATGTAGTTAATCGTAGGGTTATTTTTGGTAATTATTAATTGATTCCAGGTAGTCGAATTTTGTATAGGCGCTACAACCGCTACTGTACCTACATCGTGCCTAAATGAATATAGCATTGTGAATATTTGGTGACTTATTTGTCCCCTTGTTTGTAGCTGTTTGCACCCTTGGACTGTAGCCAGTGTGTGAAAGGGTTAAAGATATTTTGCTTGAAAAATATGCGAGAGTTGTCTGACATAATGTAAAATTAATATCGCTAAACTCTATTTCTAAACTTTTTGGTTTACCCACCTATAAATGCCATAAGCATTGGATCATTGAAAGAGTTCATAAACCCTTTTAAAAGTTAAATCATTGAAGGAATTCACTTATTATGTACATAAACCTTTTACTGTTTATATTTCGTTAAAAATAGATTAACCTTTGGTTAGCTTCCGACGGAATTGTTCATTCTGACGAAGGTCAAGCTTTTCACTCCACCTTAGACCTACAGTTTAACGTGGAATCCGAACCACGCCCCATCAGCAGCCCGGCCTCTTAACCACTAGGCCACCTAGGGTACCCATTTATCTACCAACCACTTTCTTTATTGTGTGGAAGGATGAACAGCTGGGTTTTGCTGCGCGCCGGCTGCCGTCGGGTCTCGAACCCGGGGCCGATGGATTCGCTACATCATGTGGGCGCAGAAGACTATCACTCATCCAAATTATTAATCACTGCAGTGCCGTGCAGAGAACATTTAAGGGGCAGTGACTCAAGGTCAAAAAGGGCACCTTTTTGGGGTTCCGGAATAATTCCCTTTCCTCTTCCTGTGACGTCAGTCGCCAGTACTTAACCCTTCGGATGCGCAATTCCTGACCGTGTACTTTCCACCTGTGCGCAAAAAAATCAGGAAATTTACCCATTTGTTAACGTAAAATAAATCAAGTCAAGCACCATTTTGTTAAATTATTTTTGTTTCCCTTAATAAATAAAGATTTTCTCTTACAAACTAAACATTTTCTCTTACAAAATAAACAGAATTTAGTGGGTAACTTGGGAATATGGTTGAGTAGAATTTTATGAAAATTTACACGTTTTCAAGCGTTTATGTTCAGTCTTGCATGAGAAATTGGGGGAATGAAACGTGCAAATGATCCACTAGGACATTCTGGAGCGATTGTAAAGACACTTTTAGCTAAATATTTGAATAAAGGCCACATTCTGTATACTGACAACTGGTATACGAGCCCATTACTATGCAAATATCTGCATGTAAAAAAACAGGATCTTGTGGAACTGTAAAAGTAAATAGAAAAACATGCCCAAGTTTCACCCAAGTAAAAAAAGGAGAGTGCCATCTGATGGAATCAAAACCTTTATTAGCACTAAAATGGACTGATAAAAGAGATGTGCATATGCTAACAACAATTCACAGTGGAAGCATGATTGACTCAGGAAAGGTTGATCGTCGAACAAACGAAATAAAATTCAAACCAGATGCTGTTGTGGACTATAACAAAAATATGCATCTGGTGGACAAATCTGATATGCAAATTAGCAGCGTAGAATGCGTTAGGAAAACTGTGAAGTGGTATAAGAAGGTATTCTTTCATCTTTTGGATATTTCTCTTTACAATTCCTTTGTACTCTACAAAAAAACTACGAAAAAGCAGATTTCAATGAGAGAATTCAATCTTACATTAGTCTCTCAACTACTCACGAAGTATGCTCAAATAACATCCCCACATCCTGGAAGACAAAGTGTGAGACCAAATGCTCCTGACAGACTTCTCTCAGCTAATTACATTGAAAAGCATCACCTGGAACAAGTTCCACCAACACCATCTCGACCTGTAGGTCAACGACAATGTCATGTATGCTCACATACAACACAAAGAGAAAAACATGTTAGAAAAGTTTCTACTTGGTGTCCGGAATGCAAAGTTGCATTGTGCCTTGAGTGCTTTGTTCTCTACCACACCTGTGCCAACTACTAAATACTAAATTCAGTAAAAGTGTAAAACAATGTTGTAAATAAGTATAATGGAAAGTGTAGATTTATCAAAATAATATTTATTTCATGAACAATTATTTTCCAAAAGGACAATTATTTATAAGGAGTTATTTTTGAAAAGGAATAAAAAATTATTTTTCAAGAGGACAAATAAAATGTATATTCTTCAAAACTCAAATGTAAGTATAATACTTGCTCGTTTGTGTACATGTGCGCATATGCATACATGCATGTGTGTGTGTGTGTGTGTGTGTGTGTGTGTGTGTGTTGCGGATGGTTTATGAATATATCTGAGTCATAGATTCTTCAAAACTCAAATGTAAGCATAATACTTGCTTGTTTATGTGTACATGTGTGCATATGTGTACATGTGTGCATATGTGTACATGCATGCATGTGTGTATGTGTGTATGTTTGTTGCGGATGGTTTATGAATATATCTGAGTCATCAATAGCATTAAAATGCAAAATCATTTATTTTTATTGGGATTTTGTGCGAAAACATAAAAAAAATAAAGCGATCATCATATGATGCTGGGAGCATTCTTCCGACAAACTTCCTGAGCATCATATGAGGATGGGAGCAGCGTAAGTGTTTATTAAATATTAAGTGTAAATAAAAAAAAAAAAAAAAATTCAAATATGTTGTGTTGATAAGTACTTAAGTTTTGTAAATGGGACACATTTTTCCCATATACCTACTTAGTGTTATAATGGGGTATGCGTTCCCCGGGGGCAAATCTTCGGACTCTCTAACTTAAAAGTCTATATAGAAGTATGACCCCCACCCCCTTTGAGGGGAAAGGCCCATTCCTTTTTTCATCATACTAAGTCAGGATGAAAAGTTTACTTTATTCATATACATAAAAAAATTACTGAAAAAAAGGGCACTTCTGAGTCATGGAGGGAAAATGGCAGGGGCTCGAGCCCGTGTGTGTGCCAACCCCCCTCTGCACGGCCCTGCTAATCAGACCCAACGTTGGTTAAATTTGATGGTCCACGGGAAGCGGTACTGCAAAAAGTTCACGAGTTAGCCATTTGTAGGTAATAAGGAAAAAATGTATCGAAGGTTGCGTTTCATACTGTACAGGGTGTTCCATAAGTCCTTTTATGTCTGAAACTTTTCCAACTACAATAGGGTAAAGGGATAAAGGGACGTATGGGACTTCCTGTACACTGCTATGAAAAACTATTGACACGAATGAGATTTTCCTTATTTTAATGAATTTAGTCAGTAAATCCGATTAACTTAATGTTAATTATCTCTAAAAATCTGATTAGTGAAGGCTACGTCTTCACCAAAGTCTTAACACCGCTTTCCGTCGACCAATGAAGTTAAACGGCATTAACCCTTTAACGCCGGAATTGTTTGTAGGGTTCAGTTATGAATGCGTGTATTTGAAAGGTTACCAATATGTAGCGGTCGTCCTTTTAGGGTTAAGTTTAGAGAGTAGTTGGATGGGAGGCCGTCCTCTGCATCCAGATTATTTATAGCGATCCGTGGTTCGGATCCCACGTAAGGCTGTAGGTCCCCTCCTTCATATGACCTTAGATGTTGCAAAGGAGGTTAAACAATCCCATCAACCAACTAAATCTGATCATTGATACTACGTTTCAAAGTTATTTTTCAAATGAATTACAGTACATCACTCACCTATTTTCCCTATAATCAGATTGAAGATACTGCTAGGGTCGGGGGTTCGACTCTTAATGATGCTAAATAATAAAAAAACATGAGTTAGTGCAATGGGCCACGTTCGTTTGGACTGAACACTGTGTTATGCAGTTTCCAGCCCTCTTTACTGTTTATTCTATAGGCCTATGGTAGTTTCACACTGAAATCCATAAGAATAACAATCGTCAACTTTGGGTTTTTTTTTATGCAGAAAGGAGGGGCCAAGGGCGAATGCCCGCAAAGATGCCTCCCACCCCATAGAAGGGAAATCATGGATCCGAAATAAAGGTCTTTGAGGCTATTAAAAAGATTGCCTTTTTTTTTTTTTTAAGCAATTGTGTAGTGTGTATGATGCATGTATGTGTAGTGAGGAATAGAGGAAGAAGTTTGTGTTTTAAGGCATGCTGGACTGCTCACAGGGTAGATGAGACACGGAAAAAGATTAGCTAAGTAGGACAGTGACAGGAAAAACGGAGTTCCAGCACTCCCTGTCTCCTGCCTAACGTCCGCCCCGGAGTACTTCCCTGGTTGATTGGTATCTACAATCTCCTCTGAGCTCAAGTGTTGATTTTGTGACTTCAGGATGAAGGTTGTGACTTTTGGGTTTTCTTTGGTGTGTTAGTGTTGGTTTCTTCTGTAATATGATAACCCGTATAGGCAGAGGCGTACTTAGCATTTTGACGCCCCTAGGCAGAAAATACGTAAATCCGCCTATGCTTATACAGTATACAGCTACGAAAGAGATCCAATCGTAATCCAGCTTATAATTAGGGTTAAATTCAAAACAATTAGCCAGTGAATCGTGTACTTTAATTTACACACTTGCATCAACCTTCAATACTGATTGTATTTATCCTATAAGACAAATACTTAATTTTCTAAAAGAAAAAATTCCTTTCTTTGGTTGTCATAGTAACCAACATTATATGGTTTTTATAGGATGGTAACAAAATTTCGTTATTTTCATTGATATTTCAGAAATAATTATATAAGCTTAAATACATAAACATTAGAACCTACAGTAGGCCTATATCATATAATATTTTCTGTCGAGATTTAGTTGAAAGAAAATTCATTTTTATGAACTCAGTTGCAATAATTTTTCACTTTTACCTAAATACTACGATTAAGCATTTATAACAATACGATTTAACCGATATTAACCGATTTAACCGATATTGCTAACTTATTATCACTTCTAAAATATAATTTTATGAACTGATTACAGAAAATGATAAGTACACACTTGTATCAGAATTGAAATGGTACCATTACATAATTATGCTGTACCAATTTTGTGGTTCCTCCCTATGTCTCTCTGACCTTGGTCTCGGCCCGACTAAACCACTGTTTTGTAGGTAATTGAAACAAAAAGGCAAATTACCTTTTATAGGCTAATGTACAGGGTGTCCACCATGTCTTGTCACCCCATTAAAATACTAACTGATTTTCGTGTTTCTTCCAGACCCATTTGAAATGTGTGATAGCAATAAAATATACGATTGAACAACGCATATGGGGAAGTACCTGGGTCCATGAGCGACCACGTAATGGCAAAAACCATTGAAATTATTCGTGCAGACTTGCAGGACCGATTCAAAAATGCAGCAGTTCCTCCAAAAAAGACTTTGTTGAGATGGGAAAAGAAACTGTTCACAACAAGAACTGTAAAAGATAAACCAAAAACTGGCAGGTCATCTAACTGTATGTGATAAATGGGTGTGAAAGAAAAACGAAAATTAGTTAGTATTTTACTGGGGTGACAAGACATTGTGAACACCCTGTAGACATTAATATATAAACTTAAATTATTCACTAAAGCTATAACGTAACACGCTATAACATAACACTAAAATATAGGCTATATTTAAAATACAGTGACTAAATCCTTTGCAATCTTTTAGATATTAACTGCTTTAATTAACCCTTCAATGCCCAGGGGTCTCTTCTGAAACTGAATAAAATCGTTTGGTATTACCCAAAACCAGGAAAGCGCCAGTGGGCACTAGAGGTTTATACTATATATATATATATATATATATATATATATATATATATACAGGGTGTTTGAAAACTTTCTGTACAAATTGTAATGGGGGATAGGCAACACCAAGACAAACCCTTTTCGTCTATAAGTGTATGTCAGCTGACGTCACCATTCGGCGCGAGAGGGCGCCGCTGCAATTGGCTAAAAGGTGAAGTGGGCTAGACTCGCGCTTGCCGCGGGCATTCTTAAATCGGACGTAGTACGCGTAACATGGAGCGCTTCACGACTGCTGAGATGGCTGACATGCATATGGTGTATAGGGATGCCAATGGAAACGGAAGAGCTGCTGTGAGGTTGTACCGACAGCGCTTCCCAGACAGACGTGTGCCAAACCACCAAACGTTTGCGCATTTGCATCGGCGACTGCATGACTCCAGATTCCTGGGATCTTGGGAGCATTGCTCCAGTAAATTTGACCATGAGAAAAAGTAAATTTGGGTTTGGGTTTTGTTCATCCGCTAGACGTTATGCAATTTTTTTGCGTATCCGTTCTTGTACAAACCAATTTTTTTAAATTACAAATTTAGTTATTTCAAGTTTAGTTGGTAATTCCATATTTAACAATTATTTTTATTTTTTAAGCTTCAATGTTTTGATAATTAAAATTTTATTAAAACGTATATTTTTTTAATATAAAATTATCAGGATTTGGCAGTAGTATAGCCGAAAAAGGGGAGAGTGCAAGAATGTTGCAGGTTATTATGTAATGTTGCAAAGGGGGGTGGGGGGAAACTTGGAGGCGGCGTTATCCCCCAAGAGAGAGAGGAGGAGAGAAAGGAGGAGGAGAGGTGTTCACCTGGCAGGAGCCAAATGCACATTAAGACTTCAGCCGAGTTGGCGTTGTTTTATAGGCTCCTAATCAGCCAGTTGGCGTAAATGGCTTGAGTTGCCAGATACCGCGATACCATTGTATACATTATCATAGACTCCTAATCAGCCAGTTGGCTGTAAATGGTTGTCAGATACCTCTTTTTAGCAGTATTATTGTATACATTATTATTATTATATACGCCTAATCAGCAGTTGGCTGTAAATGGCTTGCCAGATAGCGCCATGTATTCATTTAATCGAAGACAGAGTTGCCAGATACCATTGTATACACTATTATAGACTCCTAATCAGCCAGCTGGCTTAGAAGGCTTAAATATTGCCAGATACCACAATACCGTTGTATGCATTATTATATTTCGAATACCGGTAGTAGAAGGCATAACAATAAACAACATTGCATCATTCTTTTTATTATAAATATATAGAAAATAAATATAATTTGAGGAATATGCATTAACAGAAATATATACACACAATTATGGCTATATATATAAAATAAAATATACATTTCAAATAAATATACACTTCAATAGAAATGTACATAACAGTACAGGAGAAATATACACACACACACACACAATTATGGAGATATATTTAAAAATAAATATACTTTTCAAAATAAATATACATTTCAATAGAAATATGCGTATAATCAGTACAGGAGAAATGTCAAGCAAAATATAAATACAATTCACTTTTTTTTCAAAATACTAAACTCGGTCTTAATCGAGTTTACAATTACATCATTATTGCTCTGCATTACGCAGTATATGCGGCTTAATAATATTTCACCGCTTAAAGTATAGGGAAACCTGTATTCGATATGAAGGGCTTTCATATCGTTCAGTACTATTTTTGTTCCCACTTTACAACCGGTTGGTAAGTCATCTTTAAATACGTCTAGAATACAATCAAAAGCACGCACAAAGAGTTCATCGTTAGCTACATTATTAAACACAAGTTTATAAGAACGCTTTTCCAATCGAGGGTTTATTTCTACCGACTCGAGCTTTTCAATCGTGAACTCACTCAACATAGCGGCAATTGAAATAATCTTCTAAATCGTTACGACAACTGCGCGTTATATAAAGAAATAGTTCTTCAGGGTGAACGGTGTAGGTGAGCTCAGCCTTGTACCGATCAATTGCTTTGTACCAAAGTTCATGGTATTTCAAAGAGTCTAAACTTTTTAAATAAACATCCAGCACTAGACCATTCTCACCAGCCTACACTCGGTAAACCCATCGAGCAGAGCGGTGTATGCGTATTCAAGTACTGTATCAAAATAAAACATATCCGTAACACGCGCGTCTAATATAGGTTTCAGTTTACGGAATCCGACGATTTCAAACATTCTGTCGAGGATGAAACGGTTTCGCGTAGGAATAAGAGCGTTATTATCAGAAGCATTCTTCCACATCAACCGTATATCAATGCACGGCCGATCGTTATTTATACACAACGTACATACAACGGCGTATGAGGGTGCGTCACTAATCTGCTCTCTTCTTGTACCTACGTTAGCAGGTATTTTATAACGATCTTCGCTCCACTTCTCAACTATCACAAAGATTCTATTCATCTCCTCGATACTTAAATAAACCCGTTTGTTTGTCGGTCTACATTCCGTTTCCAGTACATAGCTAATGGTACCGGAATTACGCCTGAACACGCGCAACGATTTCGTCACGGACACATCGTACGAGGCGTTGAGAATGCTGCTCAAAGGAAGTTCCATCGTATTCGAGGAGCGCACGTCCACTCGGCTCAAGCTCTGAGATAACTATGAGCCGTGTGAGGCACGCAGGTAGGCAGGAATGGTTCGACGGGCGGCTGACTCGATGATACGTGAATGGGCTTGTTCCGCGAGCCGAATTGTTGTACCGGTACAAGAATATCACTACCAGCCTACGCACCAGACATTTGGATAAGAACTAGGAACGTTTTACTAAATATCTCCACACTCCGGCGCACTATTTGAGAGGAACATATGTTCATATTTTTCCTTTCTGCCCATCAAACGATACTCGTCTCTAAACTCTGTTAAAAATTCACGCAGGGCACTAGCCACAACCTCACTACGAACCTCATCATGATATACGTTAATATAGTGATAAAAATACTTAAGATTGTCCATGATCACGAGATTCACATTTCCAGTCGTAGGGTATGAGTAATCGACATGGTGTAGCATGACGTAATACCGCTTGTCACACCACCCATCAGCAAGACTCATTATCCATACCTGCTGCTTCTCTTCTGCACGCGTTGTTTCTTTTACTTCACGGTGTATGTGAGACTTTATAAAGTTTAGCTCTGCAGTATACTTCAGCACATCGTCTGTGCAACGAAAGCCTTCAACGGTCTCACCAGAACATCCGTAGAGTATTTGTACATCTTGGAACTTCGCACAATCCAATGTGTTTTTAAAAGAGGCATAGGAGGGATGAATAGGAAGTTTTTCGGTATCCACCACATCCTGGCACTTTACTGAATACCATTTCGTAAACGTTGTACAAGCAATATTAAAGGTAGCCATTTGAATACACGTCTGATCTGAATACACGTGTGATCTCTCGGGCTTACTGCGGTCGACTGACCACGCAGGGATTCCCAGATAGTAGCATGACTCACGGTCTTACAGTGGGCGGAACTTAGAACTTTCACACACACACACACACACACACACACACAAAGGAGAAAGTGAAACGCTATTTGAAACATGATTTATTTAATAAACGAGATATTCAAGTTATATATATATATATATTTACAAATAGATACGATTATATACAAGACGTGTGAGTTAGAAGCATCATTGGTATCCAAAGGGTACGGTATCATAGGTACCAGGTAACTGGTAACGTTTCCTATAGGTGTTACGGCACACCATCGTACCCCTAAGTTCCTTCACGCCCCCCAGCTTCTGCGCCCGAAAATTGTGGGTGCCTACAATTAGTTGGTGAGGTTGTTCATCCAAACATACTAGATCCTTCAACGACTCAAAGTTAACAACCTCCCGATTCGCATGGTTGAGCGTAATACCCTTTGCCTTCACGATATATTTCATTTCCTCCCCCACCCTGACCCGTACCCCATAAGTCTTAGGTCCTGTTGAGGCAAAAGAGTCGGCGTATGCGTTGTCCCCATACTCATCCTTGATCTCATCAGTGAGCTCGCCGAGGAACTCCCAATAGTGGGCATGTATTCACCCTCCCTCTCTGTGAATATCACGCTATCTGTATCGGCATACAATACTCTCCGCCCAAGAGAGTGCAATAGACCCCAAAGTTTTATACGGGCGTAGGCTGTTGTGAAGCTGGCCACAGGTATGTTTGTAACCCTTGAGGTATCTGTGGCAAATTCAGTGTTGTTGTACTTTATTACGTAAGTATTACCTACATTTACGATCTCCATGACCTCTTTATCGGGGGCATTGGCATAATCCCAGACATCGCTATAACTTTGTGCCAAATGAATGCTCCCTCTGCCGGTATTCTGCGCAAATTTTCCCCATAGACTGTTTAGACACAACTTTGCACTAAAGCGCTTGCCAGGATTCTTTACAATTTGGACACGATCAAGTTGTATACCTTCGCGGTCGCGGTAACGTTGAATATAGGCAGACTTTTCATCTTCGGTATCAACTCCTCGCGGATACCCTGATGCCTCAACCTTATCCTTCAAAAAGGTGTTTATATATGGTGTGAAAAGGTTGGGTAGCTTCTGAAACCTCCACACCTCATGTATCTTCAGTATTCTATAACCATGGCGCACGGCTAGGGCCAACTCAGGACTTGTATATACGCCTCTGATCTTACGCTGGTGGGGTATATGGTTACAATCGCCGTTATCCTCTTCCGCGCACTTCACGCACAGGGGAAACATGAGCTTGTCGTCGATAACGACAGGTAAGATCGGCATCCATAAATTGCGTGGGGGAGTACGTCTACGAAAGAGATCCCAAAGTAACGATCATTCAAATTTTTTGAAAATTCATTGATGGATGGTAGGCTAGGTCCCACCAGTTTCTCAGGAGCGCCCACGGGGTACGGATGGCTCTTCATCACGTATGGGTATAAAGAACAGAAATCGTAGTAATGGAGCTTCACGCCCTCCGTAGGTGGGAAGTATAGTCTGAAAGGATTTGTACGTCCTCCAAACAAGCTATCACCACATTTGAGAGGATCCAGCACCATTGAACGCTTGATCGCTTTTATTTCCTCACGGTACACCTCGTCTGTCTCCATCCGTGCATCATATTCATGCTCCCACAAGACTTTGTGAGTGAACTGTGATCCTATAAGTTGATCGCGGGTGCGGGTCGATGCAAGACAGTCGGCAGGAGACCTACCGTGGTTCTCCGGTGACTCCGCACTCAGGACGGGGGCATCCATGCCACCAGCAACCGTTAAAGGAGTACACAGTCTTCACACCAGTGACACGGTTTTCACTTAACCCATCAACCCAAAAAACACGTCCATTAATCTTAATGGGTACTTCACCCGTGTTGCGGGCGTGCTTTATGTATACACCTGTCTGTTGCTGTAGGTGTATGAGCCAGTAAATAGCCTTGTGCCCGTAACTGCGGGGATTGTTTCGGTGAATAATGGCTAAGGTGTCTCGGCATGAAGTTATTCTTGAACACCGTACATAATAAATAATGATGCGATGGTGGTTGCGACTTGCAGTGGATCGCATTTGAAACGGGCTATGTACATCCTTCTAAAGGCCTGGAAACATACTCTAAGCACGCGCACATCATTCACGCAATAACGCTCACATTCATCAGCTATATTATAAGGGTTACTTTCATTAAAACTGTCGTAGTATCGATCAAAGTCTTCACGTTCATCCATACAGTCAAAATAATGTTTGGGGGGTGGTGGGCCTACGTAGTTTAAAGTCTCGCTGGTGAGGAAAGTGTATGGGAAGTATCCTTTGGAAACTTCAGCTGCTACCCCCATCACCTTGGGTAGCTTTGCTAATTTACAAGGTGTGAATAATAAAGTATCTTTAAATTGTACATTGCCTCTTATCTGCATCTGTATTAATTTGTTGCCTCTTTTCAATGGATCACCTGTAAATATCTCAGAGGATTCGTGTTCAAGCAACTCCTTATAAAGGAACTGCGTGTCAAACTTTGCCCCGTTATGGGCGAGAATATACACAGTCATTTTTTTGAACTTGTCGGCTAACTTGACAATATAGGACACAAATAGTTTCACAGGACTATCGCTGACATTCGTTTTAAAAACGTTTGTCCGTTTACCACATTTGGGGCACTCGTCACATTCGATATCCATACACTCATCACAGATAGTCTGGCTCACAAGTAAATGTGGAATTACCTCTTTGGTTTCAGCGTTCGTATATGTTTCTATATCGTAGTATAGTTATACAAGGGTTATTTTTAGGCTTAGCATCTTTCATATAACATACATGCTTTACTCCATCCGCCTTATATTCCTCCTGGCATGTAGGACAGTGAATTACGTCACACTTGTGCTTAAATTTTCCCCAATTATCCATTGTGTGAAACATACCACATTCACAGATTCTCATTTTCCTGCACGTGCCAATTGATTTATGGAAATCAAAACAGCTATTATTGAAAAATGTGCGTCTACACACATCACAGTCTCTCTTCTCAGCTTCAACTACACGGCTTTCACATTTGGTGCTTTTACACTGCTCACATACCATGTGACATTCTTTACAATGTCTCACTATATCATCCGCAAACTCGAGGCACCCCTTACACAAATCATGATGTCTCCCATATTTTCGACTTTTGTCATAACTCGCGTAAAGCCACCTTATATTACGGATGGGGAGATACGTTGTCCCTGACAATCCTAAAATAAGTAGGGGCCTTGTACGATCTCTCACACAGCTTTTAAAAACATACACAGTCCTACGACGATCATCCAACCCAAACACAACTATGCGGACATTCATTTCCTGTTCTACCCTTCTCAGCTCTTCAGGACCCATATTACAGTCAAATTCAAGTTCACAGTCTACAGCTAGTTTACGGGCACGCTCCACGACTGTAGGCAACCAAATTTTTTGAGTTCGTGTATTTTGTACAGTAAACATACGTGCTAAGAGTACTGCTATAAAGCCGCAACCACGATCGACGTTTATATGCCGTCTATAAATAGCTTGAGAATTGAAGTTAAGAGTATACGGTATGGCACTATGACCCGCAACACGGTATACATGGTCAATATTTACCGTGAAGTTGTCCATATTGAAGGCTATACTACTTTGGGCGGCTTGCATTATACGCCTTAATATATATTCTACATCTTCAGCCGCCAAACGTCTAAATGGCACTATCACCCAATAATCGTCTACATCACCGTCATCTGACCCGAATCCAAAGGACAGACTCGTCCTGACTTCACGCTCGTCACGATTCTGAAGAGCAAACTCTATAATATGCTCTACAACCCGGCGTAGTCCGCGCTCAATTCCACTGCTATACATGACTCTAGGGTCGACCCTGACTCTATACCGATTTCTAGTCAAGGCTGGGGTGGGGGCTGCGGATCGCACCAATTCCAGCGTTATACCATCCTCAACAGAACGGGGGGCGGAATTAGTGGATATATTAGCGGAAGGTGCTGCTGATGGGGGCCCTGTTGCGTAGGAGGTTGATGGTTGGGGCTCTATTATTGTAGACTTAACAGAACGGGGGGCGGCGGATGGATAAGGGGATATATTAGGTGCTGCTGGGGGTGTTGTTGCGTAAGAGGTTGAGGGTTGGGGATCTATTACCGCTGCAACAGACGCATATTTCGGTCGCTTTATACCTGACGTGGGCATCTCATACCTCCGCTTTGGACGTGTTACCGGTATCGCTGGTGAGGGTTCAGGGGAGGAGATCACAACTACACTGTCGTCGAGGTCATCCGTAATGATGGGCTGCTCTACCTCATCGTCATTCACGGTTCTGTGGGAGAAGAAATATAAGGATCAGCACTCAAAATTTGTAATATTTTGTAAATGACTCAGGAGTGTGACGTGTTAGAAATGGACTCTGTAGAAAAATTCAGATTCACGAGCCCATCCACATGTATTATATCTGGACCTACAGGATGTGGTAAAACTGTGTTTATGCTTAAAATCATTAAAGAAAAGGGGGAGATGTTCTCGAAATTTGTGCATAAAGTTATATGGTGCTATTCGACGTATCAATCAGTGTTCAACGAGTACCAAGATGATATTTTGTTCCACAAAGGCGTATATGACGTTAATTCGTTAAAGGGAAATGAACATACAATCATTGTAATTGACGATCTCATGTTGGAGATGGATAAAACGTTTGCCGAGACATTTACAGTATTCTCCCACCATCTTAACATAAGCGTGTTCTTCATCAATCAGAATCTATTTTTCAAAAATAGATACATGCGCGATGTGTCGTTAAATACGCAATATCTAGTCTAATTCGCGCAACGTAGAGATGTATCACAAATTGGGGTATTAGCCAATCAAATGTTCCCGAATCAGCGTAAGGAGTTTTTGGAAGTTTATAAAGAAGCTACAAGCACGCGTTACGGATATTTGCTTTGCGACCTTCATCCGCGAAACACGTTTAGAGTGCTTCTGCGAACGAATATATTTCCAAACGAGCCTGAAACGGTGTATATTCCAGAATGACAAAGAGACTAAAGAAATACCGTGAATTAATAAAAATCTATCATCGACTGCCCCGGGCAATGCAGCAGATGTTTATTAAAAATATCGATGCCGACTTTTTAAAATGCATCTGTGAAATCTGTCTTAACGTTATAAATTGCAATGTATCAATGAAAACCCATCAGAAGGCTCGCCTACGCCTCTACAAGAACATAATACGTGCACTCGCTCGTAAAAGCCAAACTGTAGCGAAGAAAAAACGAATTATTGTACAAACAGGAGGGTCATTTCTCCATCTTATTTTCAGTTTTGGGTCCTTTACTGACTAGATTAATATAATGAAGAAAGTGGTAGTGATTCCCCACGAGGTGTACGCCTCACTGCAAAGGAATCCAGACACGTATCTAGATCCCCGTAAAAGCAGACTTAAAAGAATGGAAAGCGAATTGTTAGCCCTATTAAACAGTGAAAAAACACCTGATGAGAAAAGAATCTTATACCAAGAAGCTCTGCAGAAATTTCTTCACGAGTACGAAAATTATAAGAGCCCTACAGAGATTCCTGTGGTTATTAGGCACAGCACGGGGGACGATGGCGACATAGGACCTGTACCCGACGACACAGCTGACCAGCCAAAAAGATTAGCCACACAACATATCGAACATGTATTAAAAAATACCCTCCCACTTACATTGAGGAGTAAAGGCTTAAGTCTTTATAATCTATTGAATGAGGATCCCGCCATACAATGGACCGATACAGGGGAGATCATTGTGGAAGGATCAAAGGTACAGGGATCGAATATCGTAGACATTGTCCATGATCTGGTGAGAAAGTGGGATAGGCCATCACCATCAGGATGGAAGCATATTAAAGCAAGACTACAACAAATAAATGTCCCTAAAACGTTGATAGGGAATCTGAACAAGTTAAAAGACTTGGAACATGCAACGCCTGTGACACAATTGAAGGCGCCGTCACCCCCGGCGGTAACACCTTTGAAGAGGAGCAAGAAGAGGTTAAACCAACCCTACCCACGTGCCTCTAAAATACGCAAATGGCTAACGTATTAACTAAACGCTATTATGACATTTCTACCCCATCCTCTTACGGCGGCGTAGATAGACTGTACAGAAGTGTTTACGGAGTAGGAAAAAAAGATGTTGAAAGATTTTTGAGGGAGCAGGACGCTTATACGCTTCATAAGCCTGTGAGAAAAAGGTTTAAAACAGCCAAGACAACGGCTTCCTCGATTGATTCTATTTGGCAAGCAGATTTAACAGACATGCAAAGATATTCTGTGTATAACGATGGTTACCGCTACATTCTATTCATAATAGACGTATTCTCTAGATATCTGTATTCTCGCCCCCCGTCCCCCCATCCATAAAAGGAGAAGAGAGCCAAAATCAAGGTCCATAGTTTTCAAGATGCCTGGACACACTGCGTTTGAAAGATTGGAGGTCACAGACAAGAGGAAAGATGGATTGAGGAAGGTTGTTCCAGAGTTGACCTATTGAGTAGATGAAAGATCTACAGATCTACAGAAGTTAAGGCTAACAAAGACCCTAAGATCCACTCTAAGGTTAGCCAGAGAGAGAGAGAGAGTAAGGGGTTAAAAGAAGAGAATAAGGGGGTTAAGTAAGTAGCAAAACCTATCATTCGTGGGTTAAAATTCATTCAGAAAAAGAGAAAGAAAGTCTCACCATCATCATCCGCCGGCCACTGCCGACAAGTCGGAAAAATAGTCGAAGAGAATAGGAAAGGGGTGAAAGATGAAAAGAAGTAAAATAAGAACGCTTACAAACCATGCAAACACAGTCTTAACTCAAACACTATCATACCATGCAAACTACAGACATACAAGTAAGGAGAGGATAAGAAAAAAAAAGCATAAAGAGTATAACAAAAAGTGGGTTAGTTTACGCTACGAGCTACATCGAAGTTCGTGTTAATCTAAATTTATTTATTTTTGCTGGCATATCACACGCTGGCATTAATCGTCAACAGACTCATCCTCGACCATTACCCCCAGAGCTCCTGTTGCTAATTATTTTTTATTTTAAACAACGTTAATATTTTTAAAATGCCTATCTAAACGGTTCTTAAACATATTAATGCTGGTAGAGTTCACGACAGACGCGGGAAGATTATTCCATTTATCAATTACTTTAAACGTAAAAAAGTTTTTAGCGATATTAGTAATGAAACGTTTGCCACGCAACTTAAATCCGTTATTACGAGTGAACATTGCTATTATCGAAAAGTGAACAGTTTTTCAAAATTTACGTTATCGATTTTATTAACGATTGAAAACTTCAATAAGCTCCCCCCTTAATCTCCTTGTTTCGAGTGAATGCAAGTCTAACTCTTTAATCCTATCTTCGTAAGACTTGTTGCGCAATGACGGAATTAGTTTTGTGGCGCGACGCTGCACCCTTTCCAACCTATCAATATCCTCACGCAAATACGGCACCAAAACTGAACGGCATATTCTAAATGAGGCCTGACTAGGGACTTGTAAAGGGGCAATATAATATTCTTCGATTTAAATTTGAAATTACGCGCTATGAAGCCTAACATCCTATTAGCTTTTGCGCAAGACTCCAGGCACTGTTTCCTAACTTTTAAATCCTTAGATACACGTTCGCCTAAATCTACTTCCTCGTCATCGCTCGCTAACTGTCTATCATCCATCGTGTACGTGTAATTGTTGTTACGAGAACCTATATGCAAAACTTTACATTTGTCTACGTTAAATTGCATCTGCCACTTATCCGTCCACTCCATAATCCTATTTACATTGTCTTGGAGCCTATTTCTATCGTCCACGTTAACAACTTTACCGCCTATTTTAGTATCGTCCGCGAATTTTGATACGTTACTGGTCAAGCCTACATCTATGTCGTTAATGTAGATTACGAATAGCAATGGACCTAACACTGAATCCTGAGGAACACCGCTACCTACATCCAACAACCCCGATTCACTACCATTAACAACGACCCTCTGTTTCCTAGCTTGAAGCCATTCCTCTAACCAGTCAGCTACCTGACCGCATATACCGTGCGCTTTAACCTTCGCAATTAATCTTCTCTGTAGAACTGTATCCAACGCTTTTTTAAAGTCTAAATAAATAACGTCAGCCGCTCTATGCCTATCGTATTCGCGCACTATTTCGTTATAAAAATCTAACAAATTAGTTAAACAAGATCTATGGCATTGAAACCCATGCTGACTACTATTAATCAAATCGCAACTTTCTAAGTGATCGATGATACGATCCCTAATTACGGATTCCAAAAGTTTACCGACAATTAACGTTAAGTTAATAGGCCTATAATTACTAGCTACTGTGCAGTCACCTTTTTTAAAAATGGGCGTAACGTTAGCTAATTTGAAGTCTTCAGGAATAATCCCCGCTTCTAGTCACTGATTAAAAATCTTCGTTAAGGGGTTAAGGCCTAAGGGGCCTACGATAACGTCTTTCAAATCTTTCAAATGTCTAGGATAAAGCGTGTCAGGGCCTGGAGCCTTACTAACTTTTAGCTTATCGATATAATGCGCAATCTCACCCTCGTAAATAGTTATTTCATTCAAAATAGTCTCGTTACTAAATGGAACGATATCGTCCACATCGTGGACATTATTTACGTCTTCTATGGTAAAAACTGTCGCAAAAAATTATTAAAAATACTCGCCATCGCCTGAGCGTCGGAAGCCAAAGCGCCGTTAGCGTCCACTAGAGGGCCTATATTATCTTTTATCGGCTTACGATTATTCACGTAGTCAAAACTTTTTTGGATTAAGTTTACTATCCGCAGCTATAAGTATCTCTAAAATACGCTCAGCATTCCTAACATCTTTTAACCTGACGTCTAAGCTCGATTATCTATTAAAGTTAGATACCGTGCCATTGCGCTTATTAAGTCTATACGCTCTGTTACGCTCGTTTAGGAACTCGCCTATTTCCCTAGTCCACCACTTGGGCCTACTATGATTTCTAGCACACTTGGGCCTACGAGGAATAAACTCCCTTTCGATATTCAAAAAAACTTTCTTTAAACGCCTCCCAATGAAAATTTGCGTCATTACCCATAAATATGTTATCCCAATCCACTACTCTCATCCTATCCGCAAAACTATCAAAATTGGCCCTACAAAAATCAGGGACTTCTATTACGTTAATATCCTTAATGTTTTGAGAATACCGATTAACCTTTGCATTAGAGAGTTAAACAGAAAAGGGATGAGAACGTGTCGAAAGTGTGGTACTGTAAGCTCTCCTTAAAAGATATAAAGTAACTCTCAAAATCATAGACGCTCATCTCCTTTCATTTACATTTCTTCCTCTACAGGTTAGTTCGTCTCTACCGACAACAGCTGATCCTAAATTAATTGACGTCTGGATGCTCACTCACGTTTGTCTTCTGTTTCTGGTGTTCTTAATCCACGTTCTGGTTATTTCTGTTCATCATAAAACTTATAAAGGTCATGAAAAAGATACTGAGGACACCCTAAAGAACGACTACGACATCCCATCAGACATCTTCAGAAGAAAGAAAAGAATGAAGAAAATTTGGGTACAAATTCCTAGCCATTTTCGTCCCCACATTGATTTTTCCCTAACCCTTTGTCCCTTACAAATCGGAATTTACACTGCACCAAATTCGCTGAGACATTGGCACCGAACCTCCTAAAGGGCTTTGATTCCCGTTTGCGCCCTCTGTCAGACAAACTGCGTAACTTAGCTTATTTACAAATTCTCAAATAAATGCATATACTGTAGGTCGACTACTGATGTTTTTATGCTTTCTGGAAAATGACATTTGTGGTTATAATTTACTTTTTAACTCTTTAGACCCAAATTAATGACCATACAAATATTTCATAGAGTTCTTGTACAAAATATTTGTTCAGGTTTGCGTAAAAATGTCAGTAATCTATCTATTATTGGCAGTGATTCTTTGTGGTAATAATTTCATAAATCTATACTAGAAAAAGGGAATCCCGTCCGTCCCTGTATTCAGGATTGGTTGAAAGATAGTGACATCATAGACACGTCATAAAATGGGCGGAGCTCTAGTGTGTGCTTTTCATTCTCTGCATCTACGATTCAGCAAACAAAATTATAATTTTTTTTAAATTAATTAGACAAAAAATTTGAATTTTTATAAATCTCTCTCTCTCTCTCTCTCTCTCTCTCTCTCTCTCTCTCTCTCTCTCTCTCTCTCTCTATATATATATATATATATATATATATGCTTAAAATTAATCGAAACCTACAGGAAAATTCTTGAATGCCCGGTTAGGTTAATACCACGACTTAACCTAACCAATCGTCAAGGGCGTACAGTTGATCTGACCGGCATTCAATTAACCTAACCGAGCATTCAGTTGACTTAACCGGGCATTCAGTTGACCTAACCAACTGGTTAATTTTAATGTGAATATATATATATATATATATATATATGTACAGGGTGGGCGGAAAGTAGCTCCCTAATTTAAATTACATATAAATTATGTATAAATTGTGATTGTATTATTATATTGTTATGGTGTGTTCTCTAAAGTGGTACAATTGTAACGGTAATCTTTTTTTCTCTAAAGTGTTCTCTTTGTGTTCTCTAAAGTGGTACAATTGTAACGTTCATTTTTTTTTTTTCATTTCAGATTGAAGGGTAACATGGCTGAGCGTTTAACACTGCAGGAGCGTGCCCAGTTGGCGGCACGGTACGAAGTTTGGCAATCTGTCGTTCGAGTTCAAAGATGGTGGCGGGCCATTCACGGACCACGTGCCCAAGTGGACCCGAAAACAATCAAGAACTGCCACTCGAAGCTCATGACCACGGGGTCTGTGGCAGATGTTCGAAGATGTGGTCGCCCTTCGACATCCAGGGCCCAGGAGACGGTGCAGGCAGTTCAGGAAATGTTCGTACGGAGTCCACGAAAGTCAACTCGCCAGGCAGCTCGGGAAAGTGGACTCTCCCGCTACTCAGTGCGAACTGTGCTGAAGAAGGAGCTGAACTGGCTTGCGTGGAAGCCGCATTACTGCCAATCTCTCTCGGACGAGGACTGCGACATTCGCATGGAGTTCGGGGAAATCATGCTGGCTTGGCATGAAGACTGGCCCCATCTCTTCCGCAACATCCTCTGGAGCGACGAGGCGGTGTTCCACGTCGGAGGCTTTGTCAACCGCCACAATTGCCACTACTGGGCAGGAGAGGATCCCATGGTTACCGCTGAAAAACGGCAGAATCGGTTCAGTGTAACGGTGTGGTGTGGTATGACCTCAGATCAGGTTGTGGGCCCGTTCCTTCTGCGCAACACCATGAATGCTGAGCGGTACCTTGCTATGTTGCGAAACGAGGTCTGGCCGGTTGTCAGCACATGGGAGAACATCGACGATCTGATATTTATGCAAGATGGCGCCCCTCCGCACTTCGCTCTTGTTGTCCGTGAGTGGCTGGATGCCCACTTCCCTGGGCGTGCGACTTCTTTCTTTGGGGGTGGGTAAAGGAAGAAGTCTACCGCACCAAACCGAGGACATTGGAAGAACTGGAGGACCGAATTCGGGAAGTCATGTCCTCCATCCCGCCGGAGTTCCTGCTAAAGTCAGTGGACGCCATTCCTGGGCGGCTCCAGAAGCTGGTGGAAAGAGTTGGAGCCCACATTGAATTTTAGAGAAAACCTACCATGTATGCCTACCTTTTCATATTATTTCTTCTGAAATAAATGGATAATATACGTATTTTTTTACCAATCCAAAATAGGGAGCTACTTTCCGCCCACCCTGTATATAAAGTCGTGATATTTTCGTTAAAAAAAAAGCTAAAAAAAATATATATTATTTTTAACTGTACAGTCACTACGTAGTATTACCCAAAGGGTAATAACAGCCTTCCGCAGGAACCACCAAAAATATCCACCCGTAGGCCGGGATATTTTTGCTATCCGCAAGGGCGGGTGGGTTCTCCGCTTGTACTTTTGACTTTGAATTAAGCGTTTACATTGACACTTATGGTCTTATGCAACGTTATATAAGAGTTTAACAAATGCAGGGGCAACAAGTCTGACCTCCGTGAAATGAGGAATCATTGCACGGAACATTTGAAAGGTTGTGTATATGAATTACCTGAAAGCGTAAACTCATTACCTGGATTAGAAATTAAACTAGCAAAAGGTCGGCGCTATGCGCCGATTTTGCTAGATCTGCGGTGCTTCGGCTGAATTGTGGGCCTACGGCGTATTTTATTTTGAACATCAGTAGCCCTTTATCTGGATATCATTCCTATTCCTCTCACCTTGGGCCTCAGTAATTGGGGTGCCTGCGGCCTTCCAATTACTGGCAAACCAATTATTCATTCAATAAAACTACAGAAAAGAACGCAGCCATGAAAATCTAAAGCTTCACAAATCTTAATACAATGAGCTCGGATTAACCCCACTCCCTCCACCATTACCCCACCCCTCTCCCCCATTTACCCCACCAATTTTTTTTTTCTGAGTTTCCCCATTAACCTCACCCCTCCCCCATTTACCCCCACCCTTCCCCCATTACCCCCAAGGGGGAAGGGGGCTGGCACCTTGCAAATGATCTACTTTAATTTTTTTTTGGTTACATATATATATATCGCATCTATTTTCTGAGTTCCCCCATTACCCCACCCCCCCCCATTTTGTGCCAAAATTATGATTAAAAATGAAGAAATGGGAAGAACTGTACCCCTAAAAGGGGGGGGGCAGATTTATGTTCGGGAATTTTTTTTAGCATGGGCACTGCACAATAAAAAGACGCATCGAATGGTGAAAACCGCATTGTTCTACACCAATTGTAGCGACCTGTAGGTGTGCGCAAAAAAAACTGTTATATATATATAAGGCTTCATTTCTGAAATAGTATATTAGATTGCATCATGCAAAAATCTTAGAGATCATTTTAGTTTTATTAACTACCTTTATTAATTAATAATTAACACTTCATATAATCCTTCTTTTCTACTTAAAGCCGAATGTGGTGACAGCAAATGATATTTGGAGCTCTGAAAAGGAATTAAAACTCGAGAGGAAAATCAAAGGCACCATGTCGTATTATGAAAAAGCAAACGTATATGGACTGTTGCTTTGTGTTTTGAGTTACGTGACTTTCCTCTTAATTTTCTTACACCAAATACAAGTGATTTAAGCGTCAGGTCAGCCTACTTCAACCAAACTAGGCTAAGCTATTTAAGTTCTCCTAACAACTTAACCTTTTTCAAGTAATATCACTTCAGAAGTAATTAAAACAACGCATAATTAGGTCTAGTTGGGCTTAGGACTTAGTTTTTTTCATGGAAATAATAAAAAAAACAACATTTAAAAACTATGGACCTACATTTAGTTTCAATATATTGTAGTAAGTTAGCTATTATTTTACTCATATCTATTTTTCGAAATAGCTAAAAAGAACATGAAAAAATGCTATGTAATGAAACTGTATAAATTTTGTATTTTGTCACATATTTGTTCCTGAGAGCGATTATTCTGGCTTTATTGACTGAAGTTCAAAATCATCCAAATTTTAATAATAAATTTATGATATTGGTTCTGAACATAAGAAGATTACCAGCAAACCTTGAAGAGCCGCAAAATGTATTACCAATATCGGAATACATTTTTTTACTGTTGTTCTAACGAAAACTTATCTAATAAAAGACATATCTAAATATTTGTATCCAAACATTACGCGAACCACGCGACAAAATACATCCATGAAACTCAACGCTGGTCGATCACATAATTATGAGGCCTTCCTGGGAAGAAGTGGCTAAACGACAAAATTTAAAAAACGTCGTGGCCAATGTCGTAACACAGCTTCCCGTTGATCAGCGAAGTTAAGCGACATTGGGTCTGGGTAGTAGTAGTTGGTGGGAGACCGTCCTCCGTGTCCAGATTATGTAGCGACCCGTGGTTCGGATCCCACGTAAAGCTGTAGGTCCTTCCGTCATATGACCTTAGATGTTGGGGAGGTTAAACAAACCCAATCATTATCTTATTTCGGCGACATATTGGTTGATGCTTCATATTCGACAGATATGTCACGTTCAGAAACCTCCACTCTGTTGTTTTTGTATATTTGTATTCTTTGTAAATCTGTTTATTCTCCATAGTCATTGTTTATGCTTTTCTTCCTGTTGCAAATACGCGTGTACTAACAGAATATGTCAATATACCAACAAAATACAAAATACGATAGCTAGGACACCCCACTTCTCCCTGAAGTTACGATAAAATGAATATTGACTATGTTATACGATTTTAAATAGGCCTAAATTTGCTCTGAAGATAAGTTAGACTAATCAATTTCCAGAGTCACCGGTAAACTAAGAGATACTGTAGTCTCTCCCAAGAGCAATCAAATTTACATTTACCGGAATGAAATAAAAATACAAATAAAGATAGACGCCAGTCGAGTACAGCGTTGTTATTTCTGCCCATACTTAGAATATTTGTCCAATGACAATTCAGTAGATTGTGATTTCAAAGAAATGTAGGATCTGAACACGGAAGATGGTACCCCCATTCACCCAATGTCGCTTAAATAAGAGCATAATATATATGTCGTACTGTAAATTTAACTGTATTTCTTAATCTAAAATATTATTAAGTATTTTCCTGTTTTTTAATGAAATAAGAAATTTAATGAATTATTAAATATTTTTTGTGTTTCAAAAACCCTCTGTTAAAAAAGTATCATACTAAACTTGAATGTATAATGCTTCATTGTGAGAGAGAGAGAGAGAGAGAGAGAGAGAGAGAGAGAGAGAGTATTCGCTCTGCAGTGATGACTCTTGAACATTTGGCTACACGCTTTTGTAATAGTTGTAGGACCACCTATCAGTAAAGCCTATATTACAAGAGTATGATAACATGGAGTATTTTTTTTATGCAGGAAGGAGGAAGGAGGGGCCAAGGGAGAGCGCCCGCAAAAATGACCCCGCTATATAAGAAGGAGAGAGCCGAAATCAAGGTCTTCGAGGCTCACAATACCATTTATGTGTGGTGAAGAATAGGGGGAGAAGTGTGTTTCTGAGAGCATGCTGGACTGCTCAAAGGGTAGATGAGACACGGAAAAAGATCGGCTAAAGAGGAGAGTGACAGAAGAAACAGGAGTTACAGCATTTCCTGTCTCCTGCCTAACGTCCTCCACGGAGTACGTCCCTGGTCTATTGGTGTCTAGTGTCTACAGTCTTCTCCTTTTCTGCTCTGATTGGTTAACTTACATCACGTGATTTAACCTCTTTTGGACCACTGGATCGAATCTGTACCGTTTCCCATATACGCACTCATAACCAGTGGCGGCCGCTCATGATGTGCTTACGTGCTACAGCATATCAGTTTTTAAAATACGTAAATAGCTAAATAATAAATCAATAAAATTACTTATAATATCTTCTGTAATTTCCAATTTGATCTAAATTGTTTTCCGATTTACGAAAAAACGAATTAACTCCACATTCCCCTGCATTTCTATTTTTGTACTTATGTGCTGTCATCAGTATAGCACCCAAATCGAGTGAAATCAGACAAAACGCATGCGCAGACGTGTCTTTCGGTCCAGTTTCGGATAAGGCGTGAATGTGCTACCAGTCGCTGCAGCACTTGTCAATGTGATGGACGGTCGCGTTTGATTTTTTAAACTTTTTATGCGTGTGTGTGTTTTTGTTTACTAAAGTGTTGTATATAAATTATTAATTTTTATACAAATGTGAATTCGGTGGACAATTTATTAAAAGTACCTTTTTCATCTAGAATATTAAATGGAAAAGCTCAAATAAAACAGTTAGGTAGGCCAACTCCCGATTTAAATTTAAGTCAGAAAGCCAAGGGAAGCGACAATCGAGAATATTTAAGACAATTTCACAAAGATTTATGATGATTATAGTTGGATTTGTGGTTGTGATGTTCGGGATGCTCTTTTCTGCTTTCCATGCCTTCTTTTTGGTAACAGTGATTCATTCAGTAACACGGGAGTGAAAGATCTTGGCCATCTTAAAGCACTGATTAGAAAACATAATGAAAACAAGAAACATATAAACAATGTGTTGGATCTTAGTGTTCTCGGTAGACGGTAGTGAATATTGGAACAGTTAAGTCGGGCCTACCATGACGTCGCATGAATTTCATTTTTTGTAAATAAGTAAGTACAGTACTATATCTATCTATCGTTAGTTGCGCAGAACATTTACTATAATTCACGATGAATTGGTTCTATTTTATAATTTATCAGTTGTTTATATATATATATATATATATATATATATTATATATATATATATATATATATATAATTTTGTTGTAGCACACAACTGTTTTAAGTCACGAGCCGCCACTGCAGTCATAACTTAACCCTACAAAAACTTCAGGCGTTAAGAGGTTAAATGCAAAACTGTTTCAAGTTGTAGTTTTGGTAAATAATTACTGCATACTAAACTTGGATCACCTGAAGATCAGGGCCCCCAGCCTTCGTTAGTTAGCCTTATAAGGCTAACTAACGAAAATATCACGACTTAACCTAACCAATCGTCAAGGGCGTACAGTTGGCCTAACGATTGGTTAGGTTAAGTCGTGATATTTTCGTTAGTTAGCCTTATAAGGCTAACTAACGAAGGCTGGCGGCCCTGATCTTCAGGTGATCCCTAAACTTCACTAAATAGTTTAAAAGTGTTACAACGTTATTTGGTTAAACATGACTTTAGCCTACATATGATATTTTACATATAATTTGGACATTGTTTGAAAATCTGCAATATCTACTATACTTAAGAGAAAAGTATACATTTTTTCAGAGGCCTATTCATTTTTAAATTTCTTGGAACCTCGGGACAGGGGCGTACCCAGCATTTCTTAAAGGGGGGGCACACAGTCCAGGCGCGTGCGGTGAAGCTAGCGTTCGGGTACGCTGCTGCCAATATATATATATATATATACAGTATATATAAAATTTTATTATGCAAGCATTTTCAAGAAGTAACGATGATATAAACTATAATAAATTATGACCTTGGTTCGGTAGTAACGGTACTTACCAAATCTGGATGAGGTGGACACTGAATACAATATATTTAACTATTTATATGCGACAGCGCGATTTTTATCAATATATCAGATAGACCCTACGATTCTTAGTGGAATATTCATCTATTACTGAATCGTACAATGATGGGTCAGATTTCATTTGGACTAATAACTCATTTTCGATGCTCATAAGGGCTAAGTATGAAAGCCTTTCTTCGCCCATTGTACTTCTTAGATACGTTTTAATTCTCCTGAAAGTCGAAAATGATCTTTCTACTGATGGTTGTAGAGAGAATGGTTAGTACTAGCTCTACGATTTTTTGAAGTTCAGGCATGCTTTCACTCAAGTTGTTCAGACTCAAGAATTTTGCAATATGGCAGGGATATTTTCCTTGAAATTCTTCAGACGAGTATAGGACACTTAGTTCATTTTTCAGTCTTATAAAATCAAAAGAGCCACTGTGTAATTTCGCAAAGGTTTTAACATCAGGGAATGCTTGGCTAAATTTTAGAAAATTTTCGGGATTCAGAAGTTCCAAAAATTTCAACTGTGACAGATTTCCAAACCGAGCAGTAAGTTGCATGCAAACCGTATCTATGATTTCTAAATAAAGGTTTTTCATTTCCAAATCTGGCTGATCAGTCTGTGCTAGCCTTATTCGTTTTGGTTCTGCATCAGCAGTCAATGGCACGCGATATTTCGTCTTTGCCACACAATCATCAAAGCCACTCCGCATTTTCTGAATTACATCTAAAGTTTCATTCACTCTTCCAGTGCAGTAAGCGATGTCATAGTATTTATTTTGCAGAGTACTGTACAGTACGTTCGTTTGTGAAAATATGCTTCCAAAGATTTCCAACATGAATGAAAACTCAAATGCGCAGAGATGCTGTTTGATTGTTTCAGCCACAAAGATTGAACGCTTATCCCACTTTTCAGTGTCATTCGTAATTTGCTCAAATAGTTCAAAAAGATTAGCTTTACGTTCTTTAACTACGTTCACTAAATGAGAATGATATGTCCACCTAGTTGGCGCCATCTTTGGCATGCGGTGATGCACGATTTCATTCAAACCATCGGTTCTTTTAGTGGATTTGTGAAAAAAACGAAACTACTTCATCAAGTGTTCCGAAAAACTTCTTGCACTTACTTTTGAGAAACTGTGAAACAAAACTAAATTTAAATTATGAGCGTAGCAGTGAACAAATAACGCCCGTGGGACATGTTCTCTTACTTTAGCCTGGAGACCATTTAGATCAGATGCAACAACTGCTGCTGCCCCATCATATGTTTGGGCGACTAATTTCGCCTCGCAATTAAAATTATTCAAAAACTCAAGAACCATTGTCTCCAAAGCTGCCGCTGTTCTGTTGTTACTGACGTCCTTGAAAGTAATGAAACGTTCATACACATTTCCTTTGAAAACGTATCGGTACAAATGATAACTGTTCTCTCAATGCAATATCCGATGTTTCGTCGACCATTATTGCTACAAATTTAGTAGAGGCTAATTCTCTCTTAATTTCCTTCATCATAGTTATCCCTACAACATCAATTAAATCATTTTGAGTGCGGTTAGACAAACCACTAAACACAGACAGGTTTTTCAATGAAATTTCAAACATTCGTCATACGAGCTTAATGATTTTGGATATTCTCCGTAATTACCCTGATCAGGAGACTTTTCCGCCTAGTCGTGTGCTCTAAACGGTAGCCCTTACTTACCTAAAATACAAGTTGCATTGATGAGTCGTTTCATTACTTCTCGGTTATGCTTGACGGTTTCATTGTGTTGAGAAATTGCTCGTGCTTTTTGCTCATCTTGCATTGTATCAATACGACGGTGGACAAAACTAGCGAAAGACAGAGTTGCTTTTATACGTCCTCACGAGCTTTCATGCTTTTTCATTGCGTGAGGTAGATTTTCCAAATCTTTATATCCAGTTTTACTCCATACACTTTTATCAATAGCAAAAAGCAGACAAGGCCAGCAAAATAAAACATTTTTTTCCTCGCAACCTGCCAACCAGATCACTTTACTGTAAGATGAAGGGTGAAATCTTCTGGTGAATTTGGCTTTGATTTGCATAAATTTGGTAAATCAGGAGTAGGCCTATCTGCATTCTTGAATGTAAGTTTGTCTTCATACGATTTGGATGAAAATGTTGTTTCGTTAATTTTACAAATTAAACATTCACTTTCTTGTTCATTCATGACTGCACCTAAAATGGTACTAATTTACCTTAAACTAAATGCAAAATTTCAAATGATTTGAATGACACACAACCACTTTCCGTCACCCACTATGTAAAACTACGTTGAGTTTCTGAAACCAGTGTTGCCAACTCTTATTTTATAAAGTAGCAGTAAAATTAATAAAAAATAGCGAATTATGAAAAATAGTAGCAGATTATATATATACACTGTGTGTGTGTGTGTGTGTGTGTGTATATATATATATATAGGTCCGCTTTATGGGCTCTCACCTATACTATACATGACAAACTTTGCAAGATGCTTTGGTATTGTCTTCCACTACTTCTTGAAGCCACTTTGAAAATTCCTGATAGTGTAGCCATTCTTTTTAAAAAAAATTTTCGTACTGACCCCACGGGCCCACTTACTCATTTTAAGATATTACACACAAATTTATATCACTTGAAACACAAATTACGCACAGTTCGCACAAATTTTTATACTCCGCAGAGGACAAGTCTGAAACTTGTCTTGCGCGTAATTTATGACGACGTACGTTACAAGTAGCCCAAAAAGTAGCAGATAGCAGAAAATTTTATTTTTTAGCAGGGGACTCTAAAAAGTAGCCCAAGTTGACAACGTTGTCTGAAACACTCCAGCGTATCCCAGGACATTTTTCGGCCAATAGTAAGGCAGTATTTGTTAAGCCCCGCCGAGCACTTAAGGATCATATTCCTATGCAAGTACATTCTATGCTCAGAGCGTACCTTGTAAGAAAGCACATGAGAAAACAAGGAAGTTTCACTTAATTTTAACCTTGTATTGCTTAAGTATACTGAATAAATTATAAAATTTATTCGTATTTATAATAGCATTTTACCAATATTTAATTAATTAATTAAAAAAATTTAAATTTTTAAACTTAAAAAAATTGGCTACGCACTGCGTACCTGCGCACCCAGTGTGCACGCCTATGCCCCACACACACACACACACACTATATATATATATATATATTTGTGTGTCAGCTCAAAATTGATGATGATTGATTTGGAATCAAAATGAATTGCATCTTGGAAGGCTTCAGTTGTATTTTATTTCCAGTTTATGGGCAAAGAATTAAAGTTGCACAAATTAATCGTACGTATAAAGACGTATATAAACGTTCCTAAGCCAGCCAAAATCGATTTTGAGTTTTGAGTTAATAACATGTCCTGGTAACCATGAAATAACTGAAATTCCATATGACATCAAGATTTTTTTTGTGGTGAATGTTGCAAAGTTATCGATTTTTGAAAATTTATTTTTCAAATATCGGAGCAAGTGTAGTTTACGTTCCCCCTACATTATTCTAGTGTAGTTTGCGTTCCCAACTTTGTCCGCATATACCCAATCAAATAAAACGTTAAAACTAACGAAAATATTACGACAACCTAAAAAATCGTCAATTTATATATATATATATATACAGTATATATTTATGATCATCTGAAGATCAGGGCCCCCATGTATTCTTGTTTTTTGCTTTACAGTACCAAATATAATTTAAAATGAATGCCCAGTTAGGTCAACTGTGCGCCCTTGACGATTGGTTAGGTTAAGTCGTGATATTTTTGTTAGTTTCAACGAAGATATCATTTGGTAATTGAGGCTGGGGTCCCTGATCTTCAGGTGATCATATATATATTTACTTACTTTTGTTTACTTTTGTTGAGTTTGAACGACGGTTCAGGATCGACCTGCGGTCGACCCCTTTGCAGCATCCCGCCTCATTTGCGGGACTTGGTGAAGGAGGGAATTGCTCTCTGATCGCCTCCTGCCCTCGTAGCCAGCCACGCATGGCTGGTCAGGGACTTTGCACAAGAATCTGTCCAGCTGGTTCTTGAAGTTATTCAGGTTGGTGTGCTGAAGATTCCTCACTTCTTTTGGAAGGACATTGAAAAGCTTTGGGCCCCGTATTCTGAGGGTATTTTCCATCCTCGTTTTCATGGCTCCTTGTCCCACCGCAGCTGGGACCGTACAAAATCTGCCTCTTCTCTCATTCCAGTTTGTTTCTATTTCATTTCTGAGGTTAGGGACAGAGCCCTCAAGTATGTTCCATATGTATATTATTGTGTACCGCTCTCGCCTTCTTTCAAGAGAGTAGAGTTCCAGGGATTGTAGTCGAGACCAGTAGTCTTCACCTTCCGTTTCCTCTATCTTAGACGTAAAAGTCCTTTGTATAGCTTCAATGCTCGCAATGTCTCTTTCTGTGTGGGCTTGTGAGTACTGAGCAATACTCAATTATTGGTAGGACTAGACTCTTCCATAATTTGAGCATGATGTTTGCTTTTCTGCTGCGGAAGCTCCCCCAGATGATTCCCATTATTTTTCTAGCCGTTGTGATTTTGATTTTATAGTGCACTCTGAATTCTGCATCCGACGACATTATTACTCCAAGATCCCTGACTTGTGGATTTGGTGTTATCTCTTTGGCTTGCGGAGTTTTGTACCCTTTTTTCTCTAGCTCCTTGTTATTACCATATCTTAGAAGTTGGAATTTTTCTTCGTTGAACTTCATATTGTTGTCTTCTGCCCACTGGAATAATGTTTCAATGTCGTTTTGTAGTTTTCTTACGTCATCTTCGTTCAATATTTCCTTACATATCTTTGTGTCATCTGCGAAGCATGATACAATACTGTCCTTAATATCTGCATCAATATCTGCAATCATTATTATGAACAGCAAGGGAGCTAATACTGTCCCTTGTGGGACAGAGCCCACGACTTCCGAGACTTCCGATTTAACTCCGTTTACCACCACTCTTTGCGTTCTTTGCGTCAAGAAATTAAATATCCACCTTCCTAGCTTTCCAGTAATTCCTGTATCCTTAAGTTTGTGTGCTATGATTCCATGGTCACATTTAGCGAAGGCTTTAGCAAAATCAGTATATATTACATCAATGTTTTGTCCTCGACACAATGTTCCTAATATTTTCTCCTGGTGGTCTAGTAGCTGTGACAGGCATGATCTACCCGCCCTGAAGCCATGTTGATTTGGGTTGTATAAGTCTTTTTCTTGTAGGTAGTAGGTAGTTTTGGCTCTAATTATGCGTTCAAAACATTTTATAAGGTGTGAGGTGAGCGCCACTGGCCGATAATTTTTGGGGCATATATATATATATATATATATATATATATATATATATATATATATACACACACCTTTCAACTGTTTCGCGCGATGATTCTTCATTTCACGAAGGTCAAGCTTGTCGTCCCTCCTCTCGAGTTGGCCTAGTGAAGTAGTGAGTTGGTTTCTTGTACTCTCCACCTCACAGAGCCAGGTACCCCCGGCTCATCGGGGATTGTTCTGAGCCAGGCGTCGCGTCGTCGTCTTGAAGATGTCCACTGTAACCCCACTCGTGTTCCTTAGGTCTTTGGGCAGCTGATTAAACAGTTTTGGTCCTCACAACAAAACTATTTTCTTCCAGGGTTAAGGATGTTCCCTGTCTCGCCTTTAATTTGGGAACACGACACAGTCTTCCTTTTCTACTTTCCACTGTTGTTTGGGGAGTTACAGGGTTCAGAGTAAGATTAGGGACTAGTTTCTCCATTATTTTCCAAGTGTAAATAATGGTGTATATATCTCCTCCTTTCCAGTGAATATAGGTTTAATTCGCGTAACCTTTCCCAGTAGTTTAGTTCTTTGCACCCATTGATCTTGGCTGTGAAGCTTCTCTGAATTCCTTCTAGATAGTTGTCTAGTGTTCTCTTTTTTATATGGGCATGTTAGGACTAAGCAGTATTCCAACTTGGGTATGATCAGTGTTTTCAATAGAGGAATCATTATATTACTATCCCTTCGTTTAAAGGTTCTCAGTATCTGTCCAGTTATTCCTTTTGCTCTATTTACTGCTATCTTATTTTGGGTTTCAAATTTCGTATAACAGTTGAAATTTCTCAGTGTTAAATTTCATATTGTTGTCTTCCGACCAATTGTAAAAATCCTGTTCATGTCTGTTCGTAGAGATCCTATATCCTCTGGGTTTCTTATTTTTCTATTAATCTTTGTGTCATCGGCAAAGGATGTCACTGTGCTGTCTCTGGTAACGTCTTCATTTATGTCAGTTAGTAATGGAGCTAATACTGTTCCTTGTGGTACTGAGCTGAGGACCTCTGATTCTGATCAAGATATTCCTTGAACTGTAACGACTTGCCGCCGCTCATTAAGGAAATTATATATCAATTTCCCTACTTTTCCTGTTATTCCCATATATTTCAGTTTATGTATTATGATTCCATGGTCACACTTGTTGAACGCCTTGGCAAAGTCTATGCATATTACATCATACTTTTCATTACTTCCAAGTGCATCAATAATGTTGTTGTAGTGTTCCATTAGTTGTGATAGGAATGATCTGCCTGACCGGAATCCATTTTGATTATCATTTAACTTTTTCCGAGTTTCCAAAAAGTCACATTTTTCTTTAACTATTCTTTCAAATATTTTAGTGAGAGGAGATGTAAGCGACACTGGCCTATAGTGTTTGGCCTCGGATCGATGATGATCTTTATATATTGGGACTATGCTCGCTCTCTTCAGAATGCCCGGTATTTCTCCCGCGTTTAGTGATCGTCTCCATATCCAGTCTAGGGGTCTCAGCTACTGCATTTTTGTAGTTTTTTATCAGTGTGGCATTCCATTTGTCCGGTCCTACTGCCGAGTGTGCTTTTAGTGTCCCTCTTGCTTGTGTAATATCTGTCGTAAAGTCGAAGTCCGTTATACTGTCCCCTTGTAGTTCTTCAAAGAACGCGTTTCTATCGCATATCAGTTTGTCAGTTTTTGGATACTGAAAGATGATTTCGTACCGAGTTCTTAATATTTCAGATACTTCTGTTAGATCATCAGATGAAACCTTGTCTTCATTTTTCAAAGGTCCGATAGCCGTGTGATTTTTCGACTTCCTTTTGGCAAAATTATAGAAGTACTTTGAGTTAACCTTTATCGCTTCTATAGCGTCGTTGTCATCTTTTTCTGTATGCTTCTCAATTAGGTCCTGTATGACTCAATCTATACTCTGCAGATTATCATGTAATATTTTTCTGCTGTTATCTTTGCAGTTTCTTAATTTTGCAGTCACTCTCGTACTCTTTCGGAACATTGACCTCTTTTGTCTCTCGAACCTGTTTCCCTTTCCTCTGTTACATTTTTGGAAGACGTCTTTCCACAATTTCCACCATCTTATCCTCTTAAGGTCATTAGCATCTCTTCCATTGTCTTGGCCTTGAAGATGGTTTTCCAATATTAAAAATGTCTGAATTGTCTCAATTTTTAGGTTAGGTTAAGTCGTGATATTTTTGTTAAAACTAACGAAAATATCACGACTTCACCTAACCAACCGTCAAAGGCGTAAAGTTGACCTAACTGGGCATTCAATTAACCTTCAAAATTGTTACTAACTGTAAAGAAGAAATTTGGGGGGGGGGGGCTATAAAGGAAAAGATCGAAAAGTAATTCATATCATTGTTCTCGATTTTATTTTATAACCATTAATTTTTGTCATTGATTATTTATGTCTATTAAATAATTTCAATAACTTTTTGTAATTTACATTATCAAAACTACTTATTTTAAATACATGAATTAGTTCTCTTCCTAAGCCTATGCTTTTCAAATAAATAAATATGTGACTCATGTTTTGCTTCTCATTTCTAGAATCATTTCGGTTGCTCTAGCCTGAACCCTTTCTAACTTGTGAGTGTCTTGTTTCAAGTACAGGCTGTCTAACCTCGGGTCCGGACAAAATCCCCCTAGGACAAAAGCCCCTGGACAAATTGCTGGGTAGGGCAAGTCAGGTGTCGCATCTAATCTGAAGCATCAGTTCCACTTCAGCCACCGTGGTGTTAAGGTTATGGGCTCTTAGTTTGAATCTACACGTCTGTCAGTTAACCATACATACACACACACACATATATATATATATTGCATATTCATAACTAACTATGGGTCTTTTCCGTTTGGGGGCTAGCAGCGAATTTTAATGGAAATCGGTATACAAATGTGGTTTTGGTCACTGATTTCAAAAATAACTTTTTTTGGGAGAAATGAAAAACAAACATGTTAGAGCACTTTAAATAATGTGTGTTTTAACTAGCTTAAACTAGTTACAGAGGATTGTATTAAATTTAGCCAGAGTCACAAACTGCTACTGTTTATGAAAAAGTGCTCTAAGTGTGGGAAAGTGTGTTCCTTTGATAAAAATACCCAGTTCTTTCGTTGCCAAAAGCGTCGGTCAAACGATAAAAAGTGCAACTTTATGAAGAATACGTCTTTTGAAGGATCCCGGCAGATCTGTAAAAGTAGCAGAAAAAATCAAGAATTAATGCCCAGTTAAGTCAATTGAATGCCCGGTTAGGTCAACTGTACGCCCTTGACGATTGGTTAGGTTAAGTTATGATATTTTCGTTAAAAGCACATTATTTAAAGTGCTCTAACATGTTTGTTTTTCATTTCTCCAAAAAAAGAAAGCTATTTTTGAAATCAGTGACCAAAACTACATTAGTCTACCGATTTTCATTAAAATTCGCTGCTAGCCCCCAAACGGAAAAGATCCTAAAGCAGGACTGTTCGGAGGCCAATGTCCTAGGGAGCTTTTGTCCTAGGGGGCTTTTGTCCTACACTCGTCTAACCTAGAGACTGAACCTAGGGTAAGCTTATTATACATCAAGAGGACTAGGTCTAAAGCTAGGCTCAGGGTCACAGGGTCACTCACAGGCCACTTCTTAATCTTGAAAGATGTGGATCACCTGAAGATCAGAGCCCCCAGCCTTCGTTAGTTTCACGACTTAACCTAACCAATCGTTAGGTCAACTGTCCGCCCTTGACGATTGGTTAGGTTAAGTCGTGATATTTTCGTTAGTTAGCATTATAAGGCTAACTAACGAAGGCTGGGGGCCCTGATCTTCAGGTGATCCAAAGATGTTATTAGTCTGAGCTTACCCTAATAAATAAACTTAATAAATGCATAAAAGACACTTACAAGACTGAAGCCTATGTGGAATAAATGCACACACACACACACACACACACACACACATAATTATTTTCGCCCGATTTGGGGATAACCTATAAATACAAACAATAAATTGCGTCACAATTTCACAATATTTTTAACCACAATGGATATACGTCTAGGTACAAACAACAAAAAATTAACTTATACAAATGAAGTATTTGAGTTCCATAGCTATACATTTCAAACATTCAAGCAGCTTCAGATACCCATTTGCAATACCGAGTATACATTTCAAAATAGATATTATTTATTTCATAAATCTAAGTTTATATAATTAAAGGTCTACTATCTTTTAGAATACATTATTTATATAAAGAAATCCCTTGCGTGGGAGCCTAACAATTTTTCTTTATTTTAATTACTTTTGATATGACATTATTTGCAAAAGCAAGATTAAATTGTTTGGAGAACTTAAAGTAGCCTAGCCGGGTTTGGCTGAAGTGGGTTAGACTCATAAAGGTGGTTAAATCACTTGATTTGGTGGAAGAAAATAATGAAGAAGATGGCGTAACATAGAATACAGAGAGACAATCCACAAATGTTCACTTTTGCATAACATGGCAACACACGTTTCTTTCCATGCTTCGATTCCTTTTGAGACCTCACATCATAGAATGGTGTCACCACATTCGGCTTCAAATGGAAAAGAAATATGAGAAGTTGTATGGGTAATACACAAATTAGTTAATTAAACTAGTAGTATAGCCGCAAAAGGTTAGAGTGCAGGAATGTTGCAATGTTGCAAAAGATAATTATCAATGCTACAAAGGGGGTGGGGGTTTGCAACAACCCAGTTGCAAAGGGGGGTGGGGGTATGCAACAACTCAATGTTGCGAAGGGGGTGGGGGATGCTGCAGGTGCAACAAAGGGTCATGAAACTTGGAGGCGGCGTTATCCACCAAGAGAAAGACAGGAGAAGGAGAGAAAGGAAGAGAGGTGTTCACCTGGCTCCTGCCAAGTGCATAATAACGCTTCAGACGACCCGCCGTTGTCTTATAGACTCCTAATCAGCCAGTTGGCTTAGAAGGCGTAAATGGCTTGTTCGGGTTGAGTTGTCAGATACCACTTTTTATTTTAATTGTTCAGGTATACATTATTAGGGCGAGTTGCCAGATACCATTTTAATTGTTCAGGTATACATTATTAAGTTGCCAGATTGTACCATTTATTTAATTAATTCTTAAAAGTTGGCTTAGAATTCCGCTAGTAGGTTTAGAAGACGTAACCAGCCACTTGATATAATTGTTTACAACTAAAAGAATTAAATAAAACATTACATCATTCTGTTTATTATAAATATATAGAAAATAAATATACATTTGAATGATCAATTAAAAATAATAATAGTTTAAGAAATATGAACGAGGAATATGCATATAATCAAAAAATATATCCGTCAATATAAAAGTACAGGGGAACTATATATATACACACACACACAATTATGGAGATATATAGAAAATAAATATACATTGGAATGATCAAAAATAAAAAATAAGAAATAATATAACCATCAACATAGCAGAAATATATACACACAACTAAATAAATAAATACATACACTTTATCTTCTACCGCGCAACATAAGAAATCGTATAGTCATCAATATAGCAGAAATATATATATACACACACACACAAATATGTTAAATATATAAATACATTTCACTTTTTTTTCAAAATACTAAACTCGCACTTAATCAAGTCTACAATTACATCATTATTGCTCTGCATTACGCAGTATACGTGGTTTAATAATATTTCACCGCTTAAAGTATAGGGAAACCTGTACTCGATATGAAGGGCCTTCATATCGTTCAGTACTATTTTTGTTCCCACTTTACAACCGGTTGGTAAGTTATCTTTAAATACGTCTAGAATACAATCAAAAGCACGCACAAAGAGTTAATCGTTAGCTACATTATTAAACAAGTTTATAAACACGCCTTTCCAATCGAGGGTTTATTTCTACCAACGCGAGCTTTTCAATTGTGAACTCATCTTCACTCAACATAGCGGCAATTGAAAAAATCTTCTAAGTCGTTACGACAACTGCTCGTTATATAAAGAAATAGTTCTTCAGGGTGAACGGTGTAGGTGAGCTCAGTCTTGTACCGATCAATTGCTTTGTACCAAAGTTCATGATATTTCAAAGAGTCTAAACTTTTTAAATAAACGTCCAGCTCTAGACCATTCTCACCTTGTTCAGCTCTACACTCGGTAAACCCATCGAGCAGAGCGGTGTATCCGTATTCAAGTACTGTATCAAAATAAAGCATATCCGTAACACGCGCGTCTAATATAGGTTTCAGCTTGCGGAATCCGACGATTTCAAACATTCTGTCGAGGATGAAACGGTTTTGCGTAGGAACAAGAGCGTTATTATCAGAAGCATTCTTCCACATCAGCCGTATATCAATGCATGGCCGATCGTTATTTATACACAACGTACATACAACGGCGTATGAGGGTGCGTCACTAATCTGCTCTCTTGTACCTACGTTAGCAGGTATTTTATAACGATCTTCACTCCACTTCTCAACTATCACGAAGATTCTATTCATCTCCTCG